>JAAWWB010001977.1:0-50015 GCA_018804465.1 Populus tomentosa
CACCAAAAGAAGGTGTATTATTCCAATCACAGAGGACTTGTTATCGGATACTATAATTGAAAGGATATTGTAATACTGATTGGGCAAGTTTACTAACAACCAGATGATTTTTCATCTGATCTTTGCGTCTTTCTTAAAGGAGTACTCATATATTAGAAAAGCAAGAAATAATCAATCGTGTCGCACTCCTTGGTAAAATCAGAATACAAATCCATAAAATCTCTGACATGTGAATTAGTATGGCTTGAAAACCTTTTGCAAGACTTGCAGGCAATACATTTACAACTAACCCTTTTATATTAGGACAACCAAGTTGCTCTACACATTGCAGTCAACCTTGTATTCCATGAATGCATGAAAGATATTGAAATTAATAGCCACACTATGCATGAAAGAATACGATCAAGTTTAATCAAGACAACTTATGTTTATTAAGCTTAACAAATAGCAAATATATTTATTAAGCCACTTGGCAACTCATTATTTCATAATCTTCTTCGTAAGTTATGAACTTTGGACATCTATGTTCCAGCTCAATCAAAGCTTGATTTGTGGATCGAATCTCAACAAATAAATCAAATTATAATTGTTGTAATTAGTTCCTAAAGTTTAAATGTTTATTTGTCGGTCTATCTCTTTTAGACTAGACGTATTTCTTTATAACTGACAAGTGCAAAATATACATATGGTTTTATTTCTTTTACACTATACTTTTTGATGTATTTTGAGCTTATCTGAGTTTATTGAAAGTTATTTTTATGAGTTTGGCATGCCTATGAGACTTTATGAATTAATTGTTAAAAGATAAGAATTTCTACATTTTATGTTTCAGACCTTGCTTCTTGTGACAAGTTTTTCTCCAAGTTATAATTTAAGAATGTGAATGTTGGCTTAATTAAAGTAAAGAACACATATCAAGCTTTCTAGAAAGGTATTATGGGTAGAAATCTGAGTTTGTTTAGATCTCTAATCATACTTGTAAAATTAGGCTGAAATCCTCTTTTCAATAAGATTCTCTGCTTTCATACTACAAATTCAAATGGGCATATCTTGAGCCTCCGACATTGAAATCATGCGATTTAAAAGGGCAAAATCATCTACACATCCAGAACTATAACTTTTATGAAGGATTCAAAGTCAGATAAAATCATTTTGAGGGGAAACAAATCCGAATGCAATCTCAAGAATGATATTGGTTTCCTAATCTGATGAGAAAACTAATGATGTCAGGCATTCCACTATGGCTGAAAAGTCTGACATGGAAATGGTAGGTTTTAAGACCTAATAAAGGTGCATATCAAGCATCTAACATGTCATGAATGAAAGAATATAACTGGGATGATCGGATATTGCAAGAAACCAAGTTTAAGTTGTAGCAGAGTTGAAATTATAGCAGAGTTATGACAGTAGCGAAGTTCATTTTCAACACAAATTCTGAGAGATTTAACAAATTTTAAGGACTAGATAAAGAAGGAAGGAGTTAAGTAGCATAATGACTTCTAATTAGCCTAGGAATTTTGAAGAATTTGGTAGCAAAAAAAAGAATAAATAGAGCATAACACAATTGAAACAGAGGCGTTGCAACATTATTTTCTTCTCTGTTTTTGTCAATTTTCCAGCAAACTATGAACTAAATTTCTAATTTTGGTTCAAGAGGAATACACACCATCTCCATCAGCAAGTAGTGAGAAGTAACATTATCATTGTAATTCTTTCATATTCAAGTATTTATTTTTTCTTATTCAGAATTATGCTATTGATTGTTATTTAAGTTTATTGAATTGTTTTGCTTTCTAGTTTATTTCAATTTGTAATTGTTGTTAAGGACCAGCGTAAGAAGTAAAATAATTAATTTGATTGTTGCAACTATCATTTTGATTTATTAGGGATGAATAAACTAAGTTAAACTATCAAGTTTTTTAACGTTTGCTTAAAATAAATGCACATAATTTACTCTTAAGACTATTGCCGAGTAAATGAGAATTGCTTTCAATGTTAAATTCACTTGATTATAAGAAATTGATTAGAGAGCTTTGTCTAATTAATTTACTCGTAATCTCATCAATTTCCCTCAACTTTAAGGGATATCAAAATTATTTACGACATATCAATTTATTATTTTAAAAAAAAATTAATTTTTCATTCAAATCCCCTGTTTCTTTTCATTTCAGTATATTGTAGAAAGATTAAATAAAATTTCTCTCGGGTTTGTCCTAATTTTCATAATCATACTATAAATTTTTTTTATATATAATAATTAAGTAGAATTATATTTTAAAAATTCCAATAACCAAACAAAAACCAAAATATATGAGTCGCAAATAAAATACACACACAGATACCTTTCTCAATCTTCTATCCGTTATCAATTTTTTAAATTTAGTGGGGAATTTAGATTTTTTTGTCTCCAGGTTTGAAGATACGTGGAGAGGTGTGGACAACATAACAAAAAAGTAGGAGACAGTGACAGTGTCTCACCAAAGAAAAAGATGACCATCACGGTGCCTCGTACACATCCTCAAGAGAAATTGAATTTATTATGAGCCCTGTGGAGCCAAGGACCTGTTCACTTTGATTGGGTTTTTCATTGCATGGGAGGTCCCATGAATTTATTAAGAACTCAAGAGGACTGGAGAAAACTGGGATTGGATTTTGGGTTTTCATTTTTTGCCCGAATTTCTCCTAAAAATTTTGGGTTATATTTTCTTGACTTTAAACATTGATATTGTGTTATATTCTCCGCATTATCATTGTCAAAGGTTCAAATCTTAGCAAGGGCATATTATATTTTGATATATTTAGACTTATTTGTTCCTACATTTCAAAAGTATTTTTGAAAAACATTAAAAAAAAATTATTTTGTTATTTACTTTAAATTAATATGTTTTTAAATTATTTTGATACGCTGATGTTAAAAATAATTTTTAAAAAATAAAAAAAAATATTTTGATACATTTCAACACAAAAAACACTTTGAAAAGCAACCGCAACCACATTTTTAGTCATAAAAATAAAAATAAAAAGAAAAATAAATGGCTATAACCCTTGAAAATTCAAGTTATAAGAACATAATTAATAGTTCAAGGATTCCCACACGTAATGGGAAGCACACAGATATCGGTTCATAAAAGTGATCACAATATGTTATATTATTGTAGCCTCATAAATGAAATGCAAGTAGCCGTAGCAATGGTGTGGTTGTTGTTGAGGGAACATCTGGGTCACTTTTAATAAGACGTGATTCCAAGTTGGAGGAGCCTTGCCAATTGCTCCACATGACTGACCGGTGGACGGTGGACGGTGGACGGGTGGAGACCACAAGCAAAGCTAAGTTGATAATTAACCGGAAAAAATATTAAAATATTTGGGGTGTTTTTAACACAATGCTATGTATAAGCCCACAAAATATTATTCATTGTCATGTTCCTAGAACACTTTTTTTCACACTTTAACCTATGTAGTTTTTAAATTTTATATTTGTTTATTAAATTTTATTTATTTCATATTTAGTTCCTTGTAGTTAAGAACTTAAGACAGGAGAAAAAGAGGTGTTGAAGAGAGATAGAGGTGAAATAAAGCTTTCGACCGGTCATATAAAAAACAATAATTTTATTGTCATTAGATTTGTTTTAAAGAGAAGAATTCAATTAAAGTAGTCTAGCTTTTAAATCATATCTGAAAAAGTATATTGAATTTTAAAAATAGTGTTTTGATTTGATTTGACTGAGTTTTTAAACCAATTAAAGCATGTTTTGGGGTTAGAAATAAGATTATAAAACTTCAAAGGATTTTTTTGTATTTTGTTTAAAAAAATCAAAATTAAATTTTGAAGGTTAAAAAAAATTGGTGCTCAAGTGACTCAAGTTTTTTTTTAATTGATATATATATATATATATATATATATATATATATATATTATTCTTCAGCATTGAGTTGGTTATAAATTAAGATTCATGATTTATTTTGATTTGTTTTCTATAAGGTTATCTTAGTTTATGACTCAAGTCATGTGTTTTACAAGTTAACCTGTGTAGATTAATGTCATTTTATTGTGTTTTTTCTTAGATCGAATATTTTTCAATTTCAACTTTCAACAATAAGTTTATTAAAAATTGTGCTTCATAATTTATTTTGATTTATTTTTTATAAGGGTATCACAGTCTTATGATTTTGGTCGCTGGTTTGGCAAGTTAACCTAAATTACTCAGGTCATTTTATTATTTACTTTCTATGAGATTATACCGATCTCATGACCTAAATCACGAGTTTAGCAGGTTAACTCAAGTCAATTTTTTTTTTCAATTTTATCCTTTAATATTTGGTTAATTTGGAATTAGTCTTCATAATTTTTTTGTTTTGCATTTTACAAAGTTATTCTAGTTTTATTACCTGGGTCATGGGTTTGACAAGTTAATTCAAGTTGACTT
The DNA here is from genome assembly GCA_018804465.1 of Populus tomentosa. Taxonomy (NCBI): domain Eukaryota; kingdom Viridiplantae; phylum Streptophyta; class Magnoliopsida; order Malpighiales; family Salicaceae; genus Populus; species Populus tomentosa. The sequence continues at coordinate 4,428 of JAAWWB010001977.1, forward strand.
GGGTCAATTTCTTTATCTTTTTGTTTTTAATTTTATTTTTTAATATTGGATTTACTTATCCCAGGTTGTGGTTTAACTAGAGTTTTTTTCTCTTTTTTTAGTTGATTTTTTTCTAAATTTTATTATTCAACATTTGGTTGATTTGGAATTAGGCTTCATATTTTTTTTTCTTTTTATAAGATTATCTCAATCTCATTACTTGAGTAACGAGTTTGGCAAGTTAACTCAGGTTAACTTAGATCTTTTATATATATATATATATATATATATATATATCTTTTTTTGCAATTGATATTTTTTTAATTTCATCACTCAACATTAGATTGCTTGGGAGTTGATTTTCATAACTTGTTTTGATTTGTTTTCTATGCAATTATCATAGTCACATAACCCGAGTTGTAACTTTGACTGGTTAACTCGAGTTGACTTGAGTTGTTTGTTTTTTTATTTGTTTTTTAATTGAATTTTGTTTTTCAATTTCATCCTTAAAAATTGATTTATTTGATAATTGAGTTTTATATTTGGTTTTGACTTGCTTTCTATGGGGTTATCTTGGTCCCATGATTTGGGTTATGAATTTAAAAAGTTAATCCTGATTAACCCGATTCGATCCAATATGTTTTCAGCTCAATATTTTTTAAAAGACAAGTCATCTTTAATCTTTTTCATCAAACTATATTTTTAACAGCTGTTTGGCTTATCTTTGAACTTGTTAAGTTGACTGAATTACATCGGGTCAACTTCATATAATTTTTTTTATTAAGAAACATGTTAATAATACCTAGATATTTTTTTACATTAAAAAAATTAATCTGGCTTATACCATAATGCACGCAATCATCTAGTATTTTTTATTTGTTGTCTACGATGGTTTTGGTGCCTCAAAATACTTATATTTTACAATAAAGTAAGGATACTATATTCGATCTTTTTGCTTTATAGGCGATGCATCAATACCTGTAAAACCACGACAAATTAGCTAAGAGTATTATCTCTAAGATGACGTGCAATATAACATTGACTTGCTGCATCAAACTATATTATCTAGACAACTTGTGTCATGTTGAGGATTGTCTTGTCCATGTCGTGGTCTAATCATCTTTAACTTGTTCAATTTTAACGATATAATTATAAAAAAATATTAAGAGTGCTGGTGATCCACCATGCCCTTCAAGAGACGAATTACTGTAGATTCACATAATGATTTATTATTATTATTTTGGTATTTTATATTTTTATTTAGTTTTTTAATATTGTGTTGATTACGACTTGATGATTTTTATTTACTTTATCTTGATGATTTTTTTTTTATGTTTTTATATAGAAATTTTATAGTGTAGAGAAAATATTTTGTTACTCAATTAATATTTAATTTAGTAAAATAAAATTCAATTTTATTAGTTTTAAAATAATTAAAGCTTTAAAGACCAAATTTGAAGCTTAAACAAATGTTCAATCCCCCTCCTTTTTTTTTTTTTTTTTAATATTAGGGATTGATTAGCACGGGTAGGGAAATATTTCATATTCTTTTATTTTGTCATTCAATTGTTTTTTTCTAATTTCATCCTTTTACATTGTTTTTATTTAGGATTTGACTTAGCAATTTGTTTTGGTTGTCTTGATATTGGGATCTCATAATATCAAGGGAAGATTCCAACGCTAGGTTAATGCTCGGTTTGGAAAAATAAAATAAAAATAATGTTGATGTAAAACAATTAAGTGTTGAGGGACCAAAATCAAAAGGAAAACAAATATTATGGGTTGAAGTAAACTTGGCTGACACATGTAACACATACACCAGTATGTGAGGGAAGTTACCATATTCTGGTGGTGCATACGACTTTTTTCAATATCTGAACACTGCCTTGATGGAATTGGAAGTGGTGTGATAAGGAATTTCAATGTGAGGCAAGGAGTGTCGATGCAGAAGTTGTGGTGAGGCTTCAATGATATTTTTTTTCTCTCTCTTTCTTCTCTCTTTTCAGGATCTTTGCAAAATGTCTTTTCAAATCATTGATAGGCATATTTTTTTTCTACAAGTTTTTTTTTACATTGATTTTTTTTTCCCGGTTTGGTCCTTCAATATTGGATTGAGGGGTTTGGTAAGATTACACAGGTTTGTTGGCGTGGTTTCTATGTCCTTTTTATTAATTGATTTCTTTTTTAATTTTATCTTGCTACATTGAGTTGAATTTCATAATTATTTTTAAATTTTTTTTCTATGAGATTTTCTTGGTTTCGTGATCCAGGTTGACTCACGTCTTCATTTTTTGTCCCTTTATTTTTTTTAATTTTATTATTCAGTATTGAGTTAATTAGGATTTGAGCCTCATCAACTCTTTTTTTATTTTTACAAGCGTTTTCTTTTTATGAGTCATCATTATAGTTTCTTTTTTTTATTATTTAATTTTGTTCATTTACTATCGTTATTTTTTTATTATATAATTAAATAAAACTAACTTATCAGACTTAGTCAGGCCAACAATCCACGTCGTAGATTGTTTTTACTTCCTAAAACATATTTGTGGAGCCTAAACATCATTTTTTACGTTGGAAATATTTTTTGTTATGACCTGTAGTATAGCACAGCACCACTAATCTAGTTTTTTCTATATTAAAAAACTATGATAATTAGATTTTATTCCCTTCTTTTTTTTAAGTGATGAAGATAAAAACTTCCAAATCTTCTTTCACTTCAATTCATTATCAATTTAGTTAATAATGACGTGATTTTAATTATTTAATTCTCGTTCCATTTCATGTGCTCGTAACATCACCTACCACTCGCCGCCCTAGTATCAAAATGTCAAAAGCTTGGGATGCGAATTAGAAGTAGCCATCTAGATGGTCCAATAATAAAAATTTAGAATAAAAAAATTTGTTTTTTTTTGTTTTAGATTCGAGCTCTAAATTATTTATATAATGATTACTTGAGGCTTACATGATCGTTAGCTTCAGAACCCGTGGGATTAGTCGAGGTACGTCTAAACTGGTCCGGACACCCATGTTAAATTAAAAAAAAAAAATTGTCAAAAGCGACTCCCTAGCTAGCTATAATCCAAAACATCGGTAATAAAATGGATTGTCTGTTGACTAATGTGATTATAAAAGAGGGTTTAGGAGGCAACAAATGGCATATGGCTATACATAAATTGCATATTTATGGCTCCCCAGATTCTTTCTTTTCCTTCTCTTGTTGTTTTTTCAGTTGCTATCTTCTTCTCACCTTCGCTGATGCATCTGAATAAACTATTTCTTGGCTGCTTGAGATAGGGATTGAAGGCCATACGACGACCCCAGCAACGTTGCCTTTTCCATCACACAGACAAGTTTTTGAGATATGCTGTCATTGTCATGGACATTATATTCTATATATTCTTTTTTAAATATATTTTTAAGAAAAAAATTATTTTTAAAAAATTATTCTTATTATAATATCAAACACCCTATATAGTTGCTAATGTAATTCCTTACTTTTTAATATTAATTTAGTTTTTTGTATGAACAATCAAATGTGACTTCCGAGTTTATGTATTCTGTAACACCTTTAATGAAATATATGAATATGTTTTCATGATTAATAATTGAAGAATGTTAACAAAAATATATATATATATATATATAAATTGATTTTCATCAGGAAAGAAAATCATCAATGGCATTGGAAACAATAAGGACATTGATACATGCTCACGTTTGAAAATAAAATAATATAAATTTGATGAATTGTAAAAGATTAGAATATTCAATTAAAATAATTAAAAAGTTGGAGGGTTTATTATAAACATCATAGCCACCTAAATTAAAATATAGTTATAAGAATCAATTCAAAATCAACCAAACCAGAGTCTTTAATTGCAATTTAGGTGGGTCAATCCAAGTTTTTTTCACTAACCCGAACCGTGTCAAGAACCAAGTCAACAGTTCTGGATTGACCGAGACTTACAACCGGGACAAAAGCAAACATCAAAAGGAGTAAGAAAGGCAGAGTATTATCTTTTAGCAATGTCCTCAATTTTCTCGAGCTAGAAGATTCATTCCTGAATCCCTTTTGGTCAAGATCTATTTACACGGTCCCCTAAACATTTTGTCGAGGTAAAGATTCATTCCTGATGATTCTTTTTCTGGTCAAGTTCAACACGAGGTTCTTTGAACCATGCAAGAGGAAGAATGGACAATCTTAGTACGATGAAACATGAGCGACATGTGAGGTGAATGGAATATGCATATCGTTATTAATTACTGTTAGTTATTGGGTTAGTTCTCATTCGCCCATGAAAAACGAACCTGAGAGGAGTTATTAAAAAAATAACTGCTTCTTCTATTTATAGGAACATAACCCATATAAAAAATGAAATTTTTATTATTGAAAGAAGATACGTTTCTCCTTTTTTTTTTTTTTCCCTATATTGACTCTTTACAATACTTTGATAAGATTTATAAAAATATTTGTATTGTAAAATATTGTTTTGGTTCTAATAATTAAAGTGACACTGAAATAATTGATTCGGGAATAAAAAAATAAATTCTCATAAGTAAGTTTTTATTTCCAATCTACATTGATATTAGAGTGAAAGAAAAAATAATTTTAGTTCTATATTTGTTACTTGTATTCATCAGTCGGGATCATATTTTTAAAATAAATTTGATATGATTTAGAATACTTGTAAATGTAAAGATAAATTGAGTATGAAATTCTCAAGAGATTAAATTATATTAAGTCATGTGTAACTAAAAAGTACTTGAGGTTTACTAATACATTTTAAGGAATAATTAATTATGAGGTTGATGTCTCCTATATGGTCTATATTAGATTTATATATTGGAGCTCTTTTCACTGTATATTTCAGGTCATATGGTATATTCGTTAAGTATAAAATTCTTATGCAAGTTTTAAATATAATGTATTAGAGAAATTCGGTCATTCATGAACGAGTGAGAGATGTTAGTCTGTTCATGATAGATGAGCTTGGTCCAAGTATTTAGATAGTTACTAAAGAAAATAATCACTCTCTCTTTTATATAAATAGAAACATAATACATTTAAAGAATGAAGTTTTTTATTATTAAAAAAAACTAGTTCTTTTCTTTTCTTTTCTCATCTTGACTTTTTACTTTACTTTAACAAGATTTATAAAAATATTCATACATTTTGTTTTTAGTAATTAAAGTGACACTGAAATAATTGATTCGGATATAAAAAAGCGAATTCTCACGAGTAAATTTTCCTTTTCAATCTACAATTACTGTATCAATCACAGCATATGTCCATGACAAAGGCCTGCATTAATAAAATATGATACAAGAAGCAAGCTTACATGAGTAAACAGCGTATTAAAGACCAAGCTTTGATATCTCGAAATCTTCTTAGCACAAACTCTACAGTTGTTGACATCTTTCAAATCGCATGCAGCAGTCATACTGGCTCTGCTGCTCAATATCTGCTCACTAACACATTCATTATGCATTGTTTCTCTTCGAGTTTCCTGGACATATGCTAAATACAAATATGAAAACATGCACCTGAACTCGCTTTACAACAAAGGGCCTCTGTCTCTAAACAATCTCTTCACCTGGTCATGAGGTTACAAATACATTAACTACATCACTAGGGTTTTGTAGGTTATAAATTACACAGAAAAAGCATTTCTACAATGAAGTAGGAGGAACTTCACATTTTAGTTTCAGAAAAACAAGTTGAAGAGACAGTGGCCAAGCCTTCTACAGCATAAGTTCTAACCACTCTTTGTCTCCTCTCAGGTGAACTTCAAGTGGTATGGCTTGGACTCTGCTACACTCTTAGAAACAATGGAAGGACAGCCCGTGTACATGCCTCCAGGCAAGAGTGTCATTTCGTATCCCCCATCAAATGTGACCAAGTCATCTGATCTGGTACCTGTCCAATGCACAATATGATTGAAAATGGAATTCTTTTTTTTTATATATAAGAAATGAAGTTGGGTTATGACCCTGATGAACTGAAAATAATTAAGCACTGAAATGAAATAAATGGATGTTTTTCCAAATGACATATTGTGATTGAATAAGTTGTTATCATCAGAAGCCCAGAACAGGAGGGAACAAAGGGACCTGAACTTGTTGCATAAATGGGAAAGGCATCTTGATTCTAATGGTACTCTCCAAATGTAGAAAAGAGAAGCCTCCCAGAAAACCAAGACAGAATGACTGAAGCAACGCATGGATAGAGGGACCAAGATCACATTGCTCCCACAGATGGACATGACGGAAACAGATTTTCTTATTTTTTGAAACAATAATGAAAAGAAGAAAAGGAAAAGGAAAAACAGGAAACAAAAGCAAAGGAAAATGAAAAGAACTTGGAGTGTCCCATGCCTGGATTAGCTGACCCTTGTCATCCAACTGTATCGGCTTCGGCAATTTTTGCTGCATAAACACCTCTTCGTTTTGTTGAAGAATGACCTTTCCACCTGCCAAGAAATGGTAAGATCCGGTTTGTGCTATCCTGCAATCAGTGAAAGGAACCTTGTAATTTCATGAACTCAGTGCATGGAACTCAGTGTACTGTCAATACAAAACACAAAAGCTGCTTCTTCACCATCTGTAGAACATTTATAAATGTTCATTACTTACACTGTTACTTTCGAGTGAAGGATGAAAAAGCACACCATCGCCTCTATCCTCCAGGAACATAAGAAGCATTTCTAAATGCCCTTAGGGTCCATGATATGAAAGGCTCTTGCTCGCCTGTCTTTCTCTTGCGAATATAGGCAATTCTCACAAACAATAGAAGGTCGATGAGAAGGAAGCTTCAGGTTTCTGTAAGGTTAAAAAAAAACAATGAAGTGATTAAAATTGATGTTTTTTTTTAGTGATTTTTAATAATTTTAATGTATTAGAATTCAAATTGGTAAGGTTTAGGAATTTATTGGGAAACTAACATGTTCAAGCTTTATCATATTTGTTTTCCTCATATAAAAGTATTTTTTCATTGATTATCTATTTTAGATTTTCATTGATTTTTATTAATTTGTTCTTTTTTATATTATTTAATAATTTTTTAGTGATTTTAAGATATTTCATAATTTTGGAATTTTACATATATTTTCTTTCTCCAATGAGAAAATGAAAGTTAAGGGGTGCTAATTGATATAAATCAAACTTTTGAGGTGAAATTGAGATCTCTTATAAATCTAAGGTTGCAAATTAAAACTTATCTTTAGAATTTTAGTATTTTTGAATCGTTTTGATATATTGATATTAAAAATAATTTTTTTTAAAAAAAAAAACATTTTAAAAAATAATTATAACTAAATTCTCAAATATATTTATACAAGCGTTGTTCTTGTTTAGAAGTTGAAACAAGCATAGCAGGGATGTCACTTGAACAATACTCCCACATGCTTTCAAGAAGTGTTTCTGCATTCTAACAAGCAGTGATTATGGACAATGCTGACAAAATAAAACAAGCAAACAGATTCAACAATTTTCCAAGAGGCCAAAGCTTCTAGTCGGCAGAAATATTTGTCAGCAAACACCTTAAAGATCTAGCCAAGATTCTCATTTGGCAATAAAATGCAAGTTCCCTAACAGTACATGATCCAGCCAACTAATCAAACAAAATTGGTCTAATCCACAGACTGTCTCAGCCTAGCATAGACAGGATTACATCAACTACTTCCCACAGTAGCAGGAAATAAACAATCAAAAAGGTTTTATTGATATTTTTCATCTGGGATGTAGAACATCAAGACAGCATGATCTTCCTCAGGTGCCCTTAAACTGAAAATTAGTCAAAGCCTCAAGATCTTCCTCATCGTGATACTCAGGCTTCAAAACGCCGAACAGGAACTGTGATAGAGTAGATGGTCCCCAAATCTGAATCTGCTGATACACTAAGCTGGACTTTATCCTTTGAGTCTATCTCCAGAATATCAGATAAGAGTATCCACAGCATTGCTCAAGACCTTCTGCTTTGCCTCAAAAATGACTGCACAGCTATGTTGCATTTGTACACACCTTCAAAAATCACCATAGGGACATGATTTTGATCCAGAATAATTAACTTTCCCTTTTCGATGGCAGGCTATATAAGGTTATTAAAATTCATGTCCCGTAAACAAAATACGTTCTTCAGAATATTGCATTTCAATGCATAGACGTGGGCGTGGATAATTTAACTTCCAAGAAAATCTGCTCCAGGGCCCAGACTTGCACTCCTCACATCAGACTTCTCATATCTCAACTTCACTTCACTTTGATATTCCTCCTATTTACATGTCTTTGCATTAAATATATAGTGAAGCATTCTTCATACCATGCTCTCAGCATCTGTCTTCTTATACGCTTTTCCCTTCATTTTTGCCCAAATTTGGATCATGAAATCATCAATGTAACATTTGATAACTTGGAACTGCATGATTAATTGTAAGTAAATAGCCACAGAAGTATATATATATTTGGCACGCCATATCCAATAGCTGACACCACTCACCAGTTGTGTAATACTTGTATTCAACCCATCGTTTAACACCCCTCATTCCATGACAAACCTTCTCTATCCCCATTGGCTGGACTCTGGAGTCTTATGTAAAAGGGGATTCATATAGATGCTGTCCTGCCTTAATTTGTATGATTAAACCAGCAAGTGCCCAGCCTTATCAACAATTTCAAAAGTTTAACTTGTTGAGGGTGGAGACTATAGAGCGCGAGAGCCAACAGAACTGAAAATGGACATTGTTTGCTCACTCTATTTATTCTCAGGTACAAAAGATGCACTCATGTCAACAGATGAGAAGTGAAAATTCAAGTTCAGCATCACAAATATCCAACCAAACCCTTCCATTTTACTTCTAGAACTTCATCACATTAACCACTGTTGTTCACTACTTTTAAAAGGAAAACCCACATGACTATAAAAAAAGAAGTAAACCATCTGACAAAGTAGAAGAAAAAAGGAAAAGGGAAAGAAATTCAAAGTCCATCTGCCCATGACTCTAGCTACTATATTCCCCCATTATTCTTTCAATGGCCCAGCCACTAAACTGCTACTGCTTAAAGAAAAAGGACCAACCATGCCAAAGCAACACAAAATGCAATCAATATAATCATCTGCGTGCTGACTATATTTGATGGAGAACCATTTTCAGTACTTGATGCAGGTGCTGGGGTAGGTGCAAAATCTTCAACATTGATTGCAACTTTCATTCCATTCCAGCAATACCCTCCACTGCTCAGGAAGTAATAAGGCCTTGCCTCTGTCAGTTGAACCACATCCCGGCCGCCGCGAGTAATGTTCTTTATGAAGCCTTGGTCATTGCAGTTCTCATAGTTTGTTTCGTTGACCTCCAGGACATTGTAGGAGTGCTTGTCAAACACAAAAACTGAAAGAAGGAAAAAAGAAAAATCCATGTTTTTTACCTTGTTTTGAGCAACATCTTGAGAAAACACCAGCACATCTCAATTATCAAATTAACACAATCTTAGTAAACGCTTCCGTATCTACCAATTTGATGCTACACGTTGGCTAGCTAGTTGAAAACGTTTTTTCTTCATCAGGGTTGGGTTGGTGATACCACCAATGATTGCTAGTTAAAAAATCAGATACAGTTCCAAAATTTTGTTCACAGGTAAGCTTTTGTATTTAGAAAATTACCATAAACAGCAAAACATTGGTGACCATCCAAAATTTGCAAAGGGTAATAACCTAACCTATTCTCTCCCACCCCAGGCTAAAGTTCAATCTTCAATTTTCTGATTCAACATCAATTATTACTGTTATCAAATTCTCCAAGTTCCTGATAAAATGAAAAGTTCCAAAATTTTAATTCTATCTAACCACCAACTTTCTAATATATGTTTGGTAGTATAGATGGATTAGAGTTGAACAAATTGAGTGAATTAACGATCTTAATTCCCAATCTTCATGACTTCATTGGCTCAAATACCCCTTCCTATCTCATGAAAAAGACACAGAAATCTCCAATTTACATCCAATTCAAGTAAAAAAACAATCTTAATCATTTGTTTAATTCAATGGGAGGAACCCCTTACAGATAATCCTCGGACATCTAACATGTTTGAAAAGGAAAGTGGTAGGAAGAAAAATGGAATTACATGCTGGCGAGAAAGAAAGAGAGAGAGAAATTTACATACGAAGCCAATCACCAACGTAGAAATGCTCATGACTCTGACTCAACCAGTCAGTGTAATTATAATTTGGGATCCATCCTCTTGAGCCCACCTTATGTAGCTGCTCAGCAGCTGCACATTCCACAATCATCATAACAGTCACTGCTGTTATCGCCATGGACAATACAGTTTTGCCTATTGTCGTCCTCCCTGAATTCTCCATTGCTGTCACTCTCAGGACTCTATCAAAACCTGCTGGCGGATGTATTTAACCTAGAAATATATGTATATATCCTGAACAGATATGATGTTTACATGAAACTACCTGATCCATGATCGCTTGCTTTAGAGTAAAAAATGGGGAGGATCATTTTTGGTAAGCCAAGCTGGGATGTCAGATACCTAGTAGGCTAGTACACTTTGACAGTGACGTCGCATGCTTTTTTGACCTGTTTATGAAAATCTGTGCAATGGGACCGGCGGTTATGTGTAACCGTACAAAATATATGGAATTTGATCTAATCTGAACATAAAAGTAAGTGTCGGTCTAGATAATACTGTGTTTTAAAATGATTTTTATTTATAAATATATTAAAATAATATTTTTAAAAATTTTATTTTTAAGCATTAAAATGATTTAAAAATAAAAAAATATAAAATATAACATATAAAATAACAATGGTTTAATTGCAATGCTATACATACTCTAAGTTTAAAATTCAATAAATCAAATTAAAAAAAAAACTCTTTAAATTAAGAGTATTTGATAACATAGGAACTAATTGATGTAACGAGCCTTCTAAGGAAATTCATTGCTTTGATAATAAAAAATCATTTATTTTTTTTTAATTAGAACTTTTAAATGGTTTTAAAAAAGCTTTTCCCAATCCTTATAAGGAAAATATTTCTGGTGATTGACATTTTATTTGTTTTTTATCAAAAAATAATAATGATGATGGATATAATAATAATATAAAAATTATGAGTATTTTATTTGTTTTAGTGCATGCATAATGTCATTATTACACAATAACAGTTACTTTTTAAAATGTTTTTTGTGCTGAAATGTATTAAATATTATTTTTTTATTTTAAAAAAATTAATTTTTAAAATTAATGCATCAAAATAATTCAAAATTTAAAAAACAAATAATTTTTTAAAAATACAGTTTGCATGGCTTTTCAAACTATGACAGTACTAGAGTGCTTTATGCCAGTACTAGAGTGCTTTAAATGCATGAGAGAAAAATGCAATTGCAGCAATATTTTGGGTTGCTATTAGTAATTATGATATAATAGATGTTTTCTTTTTATCACCAATACAATTCGGTTAATCTACTGTAGAAAAGAATGTTACCGTGAAATAAAAAAATAAATAAATAAAATAAAATAAAAAGGATAATATAAATTCTCTGCACCGAGGATGTTGCTTCCACGGGTTAGTAATGGTTGTAAGAAATTGGGACTTCTCAAATGAAGTTCAAAGTTCAAAATTTGAAAATATATGGATAAAACGCAGCGGATAAAGAGAATAGACAATTTTCCATTTCTTAATCTTATAACCAATAAATATGAACCATAAAATTAGGTATCTTTTTGTTCTAATTGGAAGTTAAAAAAAGTGTGTAATTAAAAGAAAAAATAAGATGAATATTAATAAATTCAAACCAGATTGACTGATTTCATTGTAAATTCAATAATTTAATTGTCTAACTTTTCTATATTAATATCAAAACTAGTCATAAAATCTAGTCATAATCAATATAACCTAGTCAACTCACATGATAGGTTAAGCATTGATTTGGTTTATATAAAAAAGAAAATTGTTATTTGTTAAGTTTCAACTTGGTGACTCTAGATTTTAGAATTATACACTCATTACTTCACTATTTTATTATTTATGATCAAATATAGTAAAGATAGGTGGTTTATGTTAAGCTGTTGATCGAGTTAATTTTTTTTTTAAGTAAAGAAAGATGCCTAGACTATAATAACATTTTAAAGGAGCAAGACAAATATAGGATATACGTCATTGATTCAAATAGGTTCAATAAAATTAGTTAATTTAATAATATAATTATAAAAAAAATTTAATGACAATAATAAAAAAAAAGGATGATGACTAATTAAAAAAATAAATGCTTATCAATATTATAAAAAGATACGCTCTAGATATTCTTAAAATATCTTAACGGTCTTATTTCATAACAAAGAAAAATAATAAATGAGAAAATGATAACCTTATAAAGAAAAATAATAAACAAATTAAAGCTCAATTCACAGCAAATCAAACATTAAGGGATGAACTGGAAAAAAATCATTTTAAAAAAAAAACCAATTTAAGCTGGCAAGCCAAATTCATGGTATGGTCATGAGACTGGGATAACTCTTTACAAAAGCAATTGAATAAATCAATAAAGATTAATTTTCAAGCAAACTAAGTGATGAAAGGAAAAATTGAAAAAAAAACACATAAAAAACCCAAGTCAATCTGGATTAACTCGACTAACCCACGACCCTAAACATGAGATTAAGATAACTTCACAAAGAAAAAAATAAAAACAAAATAAAAAAATAAAACTCAAGGTCCAATAACTTAGATTAATCTTCGAAAGTCATTTTCATGTCATGATACAATGATTACCACTTAAAAGGCAAATACAAACAACTCAAAAATAAATTTTATATTAACGCTTAGGGCATATTCACACCAACATGTCACACCACTTTAGGGCATATTCTTTGATTGACTCATTGTTTCCTTTCTCTATATTTTAAAGGCCAAACATGTTTAAAGCCACTTTCACATTAAATTATACTAGCGCTTGAATGCATCAACCGATCTGTCCACTTTTTAATCTTGTTTTTATTTAGGCTTATATACTAAGTCAATGTGGCACCACTCAAACTTTCATGGAAGAAATGGATGAAAAGATTGTCATGATTAATTACTGTTACAATCTCGATATGGTAAATTCTTAAGTAGATCTTAGTATATTTAACGCTTGTTTACTTGGTGATTTCAAGCACCTTATCTTTTACGAGAAGACTATATATGGCACCAAACACATCTCATATTTCTTATTAGAATCATATATATTCATACCCTCAATTATATTTAAACACTTTTCAATTGATAAGAGCTTTTTAATATGTGATTCTTGGATAGACTTCCCATTCAAAACTTCTTTTATAGTAGGCTTTAAAGAAAGGTCAAACCTCACTTATTGATGGGTCGGCAATGTTAAAAAAAGATGAGAAACTTTTAGAAACTATAAATCAAGAGTTATGATGATGTGTTATGAGGTGTGCATTTCCAAAGTGTTCTCTTTATTAAAGAGCCCTTATTTAGATGGCTTAGTCTTAATGTTATGTTTAAGACAACCAGTGAGCTTATCTCTCTCACTTCTAATCAATTACATATCATTTAGTAGTTTTTTTTTTTTTCTAAAATGGTTATTCCTTCATCTTTCATGATATGGTCTGATATAGTGTTTTCAAGAAAAAGTGAGCTTTTAAATCATACTTTGTATTTCTTCACCCCTGTCTGTAAAGAAACACCAAATTGATCTCTATAAATTTGAATATTAAAACATTGGCTAGATATAAAGTAGTCATTTATGATGGGTAAGAAGAGTTGTTGAATCTTCTAACATTGTAAAGAAATTTGACAATCATTTTGGTGTCCTAAATTTTGAGAGAATTTGTTCTTTTATAGCTAGAAATGAGCCACTTTATCATGAGCTCCTTGTTTTCATCTTTTATTTTTGCACAATGGTTGTATGATAACTTATTGAACTTTTCCATGTGATGTCTTGAAAGATATTATCCATCCATTTTCAGAATAAAAAGTAAAAAATATGGGAAATTTTATTCACCAAAATTTTAACATAATTGTCCATATATTTTAGAAAGATAGTTTGGAATTTTCCCTAATCTAAAAACATAGAAACATCTCAACTTGTAACCCCGTACATCTTTAAAAGAAAAATTCAAGATCTTGATTTATCCAAAAATAAATAGTAATTTAATAATTTATCGTATAACTTAACTCATCTTATTCTCAATGCTAATCAACCAAATTTGAGAAGCAAGCTGCACACCAAAAACTTTGGCATACCAGGTAGTCTCCTTAATGAAATCATGGTGTTTTATCTTAGAAGATTGTAATAACTAGACTTCTTGTGATGTTGCTTTTGCTTGTCTTATCACCCATCTCATGAAATTTCATTAATAGTAAGCTTACTTAGTGGTATTATAGGGAGACATTCTAAGGGAATGTTCTAGCCTTTACTTGTGGGTAGGTTAGCTAACTTATTAGTTTGAAAAAGGTCATTTGTTGCTCAACAATACAAACCTTATAAGCTTGTCTTAAGGCCTATAAAGTGAAAATATTATAGGCCAAGAAAATCCATATCAACTACTAATCGTGACCTTATAAACTTTTAGTAATAGTTGGGGTTTTACATGCATTAACTTGAGGTGAAACCACATCAAGACACCATTAATTCTTTATGCTAACTTAAGGCAAAGTGTGTTTGACAAGGTGTTATATAGTGAGAGCAAAAGATAAATTAATATTGAATTCAAAGAATGATGCATGAGGTTAATAAATATGTATGATGTAAGAAAAAACAACATATAAGAATCATATATACAAAGATATATACAAGAACATATATCATATAATAATAATAAAAAAATAAACACATATTTATCAGTTTAGACAAACAAACATAAAATATGTATAAAGCACACCAAATATATTATCACAGAATCAATCAATCAAAGCTTAGCTCTAGATCCTTAGTGGAGTTGCTATTTTGTCATAGGAGTACATCTTGACGAGTTGATTATGTAAACGAGGAAAAAACAGGAAAAAAAAATCACCACCTAGTTTTATAGTTACTATAAACTTTAATTGTTCTTAAAAGATTTTTGAATAAGAGGCTGGTTATGCAAAATAAAAAATAAAATCAACCTAAAATATTATGCCTAAGATAAGTTACATTGTTATTTGATTTTAATAATAAAAATAATATTGTGCATACATGTCAATATTCATCTAAACTAAATATTTATATTTATTAAAGGGAAAAAATTTTAAGATAGTGATTTGAGATTTAGACTTGATAATGAAGTTTCATCCTCACTTTTTAGATGATGGATAAGGTTTGAAATAATGATAATAAAGATTTAGGTTTTGACTTATTTCTTTCCTTGTACAATTTAAAGAATTCATTAGAAATTGATTATCTTACCAAGCATGACCACCATGAATAACCACAAATATTTCAACCAATTCAAATAATATAAACAAGCATAATTTATGCTTGAATGTAAAAAGAAATTAATCCAAAAAAATACAATTTAATACATGTTCACAGGTCAAAAACTAATAAATAAACTACAAACTTGTTTGACCAATAAATAAATCACATATAAGAATTTAAAATTGATCTCTACAAGCTAAAAAGTGAAGAAAGCTAAAGGAAAAAAAAAATGGTTTGTGTTGTTCATGAGCATGTTTGGTTGGCTTACAAAACTCCATTTCACATGACAGCACGACATGAAGGAACACGGACCACTTTTCAGTATGTATGAATCCTTTGATGAAGATAGAAAGTTTTAGAGAACTGAGCTTATTGATAAACTTCAGAATAATATGTTTTGATATTTTTGAATAATACAACTGTTAACATATATATATATATATATATATATATATATATACAGGATTGCAGGTTTGAATTTAGAAACAAAGCTAAGATTAGATCTAGCATTTACACTGCATTTAAACTGAGGATTATTTATCGTTATAAGCTTGATATTAGGCTTGAATGATGGTTGCGCAATTCTGTGCAGGAGGCAAAGGATTATTTGTTGAATCTGTGGTGATTTCCCTTATACCCTCCCACAAGATAGATGGTCCATCAGCTAAGCCAATCTTGAATTGTAAAAAATGCAGGCGTTGGGGAGACAGAGGCTTTGTTAGAAAATCTACTAGGTGGTCATAAGTATTGACATGTTAAACATTGAAGATCTTCTTCTGAACCATATCACGGATAAAGTGGAGGTCAATCTGAATGTGTTTCATCCATAAATGCTGAACTGGATTAAAGCTAAGGTGTGTAGCTCCTAGGTTGTCATACAGTAGTCTTGGTGGAGGGTGAATTGGGAGACAAAGTTCTTTGAACAAGGACAACAGCTAAATTGTTTCAGACGTAGTAGTGGCGGGTGAACGATACTCAGCTTCAGTTGATGACCTAGGGACAACGCGTTCTTTCTTAGAGCTCCACAAGATGGGATTGATCCCAAGAAATGTAATGTAAGCTAAAGTGGAGGTGCGATCATCATAATTTCCAGCCCAGTCAGTGTCAGCAAAGGTGGTAACATCAAATGAAGACTGACGATTAATGTGAATGCCAAGGAATGGTTTTCTTCAGATAGCGAAGCAAATGTTTAGCAGCTGACCAGTGAGTGATTGTGGGTTGATGCATGAATTGTGACAACTTGTTAATAGCAAAGCAAATGTCAAGACGAGTAAGGGATAGATATTGTAAACCACCGATGATACTTTGAAATTCAGTGTTGTTATAGGGAGTTGTGCCATCAATAAGCTTGAGTAGAACTGATGTGGACATAGGAGAATAGACATCCTTAGCACCCTGCATGTTTGAAGAGAAGGTCACGTATGTATTTATGTTACGATAAGAACAACCTAGTTTTAGTAGGTATAACATCCAACCCCAAAAAATAATGAAGTGTACCCATATCTTTTAATGAGAATTGAATGCCAAGTTGATGAATCACGTGAGTCAGAAAGGATGAAATGTTGCCAGTGATGACTAGATCATCCATGTAGACCAACAGATAACACAAAACAGCTGCACTGTGATAGATGAATAGGGAAGGATTGGCTTTTGAGTTGTGAAATCCTAGTTTTACAATGGCCAGTTTCATAGCAGAATACCAGGCACGAGGGGCCTGTTTAAGGCCATAAATTACCTTATTTAACTGACAGACATGATGTGGAGTTGTGGCATCTTGGAACCCTGGTGGCTGTGATATATAAACTATTTCATACAGGTTCCCATGCAAAAAAGGATTGTTTACATCCAATTGTCGCAATGATCAGCCTTGCATGACAGCCACGATGAGAACTGTTCTGATGGTGGCAAGTTTCACAACAGAGTTGAACGTTTCACTTTAGTCTAGTCCAGGCTGTTGATGATATCCGTTAGCAACCAACCGGGCTTTGAACCGAGCTATAGAACCATTAGAATGTTGTTTGAACCGAAAGACCCATTTGCACCCAACTAGTTTGCAGTTAGGAGAAGGTGGTACCAACTCCCATGTACCATGCCTCATGAGAGCTGTGAGTTCCTCAGACATTGCTATTCTTCAGTGTGGCTCACGGAGAGTCTGTCCCACACAAGTTGGCTCTACAGTATTTGAGAGGGGGTGTTTTGTGGTTATGTTAACTTGTTTGGGTTTATAAATGTTATTCAAAGAACGGATGACCATTGAGTGAGCACGGTTAGGTGCAGGATTTAAGGGATGAGAAGGTGAGGTGGGGGAAGCTGCACAAATGACTGATGAGGGTGGGTTACAGGGATCTTGCAGTGGAGATGAGGCAGGCTGAAAAGTATGAGGAACAAAACATACTGGAGGAGAACATGAAGATGTGAGTTCACGTGAATTAAAAGACAAATGGAGGGATTCATTACTTGAATGAGCGGTGAGAATGGGTACCCTTACTAAAGTCGCAAGAGGAGATGAAGAATTTTCATGAACAGGGGAGGCACTTGTCGTGCTGGGTGTGGAAAGTTGGTTGAAGGAGATACCATTTTTATTTTCATGAAAGATAACATGACGTGAATGGTATAGGCTGTTTGCCAGGGGATCAAGACAACTATATGCATTTTGTGTTAAGGAGTAGCCTACGAAAATATAAGGAATGGATTTTGGTTGTAACTTGTTTGTGTTATATGACCGGCTAAAAGGGAAACAAAGACAACCAAATTTTTTTAGCTTTTTATAATTAGGAGAGTGTGGAAATAAAATTTCAAACAGTGATTTATGTTGGAGGAGAGGTGTGGCTGACGGTTAATAAGGTATGCAGCAGTGGAAAAGGTATAGGGCCAATACTGTTATGGAAGGGACATATCATGTAGTAATGTGAGACCGGTTTCAACTAAGTAACGATGACGTCGCTCAGAAACACCGTTTTGTTGTGGTGTATGAGAAGTTGTGGTGTAATGACTAATTCCATTGGTTGTAAAATAGTGTTTTAAGGCAATAAAATCACCATCATTATCAGAATAGAAAGATTTAATTTTTAATTGAAACCAGTTTTCAACAAGATTTTTGAACTGGGAAAATATGGTGCAAACACTTGATTTTGTTTCCATAGGATAAAACCAAATGCATTTTGTGAAATGATCAATAAAAATTAGATAGTAACGAGCCCCAATGATGCCAATTATACTTAAAGGACCCCACACATCAGTATAAAGTAAGTTAAGAGGAGCATGACTCAAGAGACTATTTTGACGAAATGGTTGGCGGTGAGCTTTATTAATAGAACATGATGAACAAAGAGAAGTATTTTTTTTTTTTTGCTGATTGTTGGAAGGGAAAAAGAGTTGATAAGGTCAGTAACCAATTTAGGAGATGGATGCCCAAGACGTTTGTGCCATCCATCAATGGATATTCTTTCATTCACGTTGGCAACAATGGAAGGAGAGGACTACACCATTGACTTCGGAAGAGTGTACACACCATTTTCACACGCTCCTCGGAACAAAACTGCTCCCGTAATTTGATCCTTAACAAGAAAGAAAGAGGGGTAAAGCTCAATAAAAACATGATTTTGATGAGTAAATTGATGAGCAGATATGAGATTTTTTTGTATATTAGGAACACAAAGAGTGTCATTTAAATAGAAAGTACGGTTGGGGGATTGAAAAAGTAAGGAGCCAATATGAGAAATAGGCAAACCTAAACCATCACTAATGATAACTTCGTCAGTGCCATCGTATTCTGAATGAATAGATAGATTAACAAGATCACTAGTAATATTATAAGAGACGGCTGAGTCTATAAGCCATTTTGTATCCTATGCTAGTGAGGTAGAAGTACAGTTTGTTATTGGTGTGTTGTACTGAAAACGACTGTGATGTTTTGCAGTATGACCCATACAGTCACACAGTTGGCACTCGGGAGAAAAACGATGTGGACCATAATTTTTGTTGTTGTCTCTCGGATTGTCAAGCTGGTGATAATGAGCTGGAGGTTTGTTTCTTTGGCCATATGACCTGTCAAATAAGTGGGGCTTTGGGGCAGATTTAAAAGACTGATTGTCTTGACCATAAGAAGCTCATTTATGCGTGTAGTTTGCAAAAGCAATTGGTGGATGAGAGGAAGCTTCAAGGGGACAAAGATATGCATCATGACTGACAAGGAGATCATGAAGTTCCTCAAAAGTAAGTGGTCGTTCTCGGGCACGAATAGGACCTGCAATTTCATGAAAATCAGTTCCCACGCCATTTAAGATATAGAGCGTTAGATCATCTTCAGAGATTGGGTGATCTATGAGGGAGATTTCATCTGCCAAAGATTTTATAGAGTGAAGGTATGTTTGAATTGACTAGTTGCCTTTTTTGTCATTGTGAGTTCTTCCTTAAATTGCATTGGTCTGGTTTTGGACTTGCTTGCATACAGTGTATGTAATTTATGCCATGCATCCTTTGATGTCTTGGCTATTGAGATAAGAGGAGTGATGACGGTAGATGTAGATGCCAAAATGACACTGAGAATAAGCTTATCTTGCCTTATTCAGTGAGTTTGTTGGACACCACAGGTTGATGCACTGGTGGGTATGGGGCAATTTTTTCTCCAGTAACATGTTAAGAAGATCATACCTGATGAGTAAGACTTCAAATTGAGCACATCATTGAAGAAATGTAGAGGGAGTAAGTTTATCATTTATCTTGGATGTGATGTTAAGAGCAATTAGTAGTGTTTCAGTTGGAGAGAATGGAGTTGAGATTTGGATTATGATTGTGAGGGATTGAATTCTTGTTGGAGATTTTTTGTTCTGATACAATGAAGAAGATATGAAGTTTTAGAGAATTGAGCTGATTGATAAACTTCAGAATAATATGTTTTGATATTTTTAAATAATATAACTGTTAACATATATATACACAGGATTGCAAGTTTGGATTTAGAAACAAAGCTAAAATTACGTCTAGCATTTAACTGAAAATTATTTGCCGTTACAAGCTTGATATTAGGCTTGAATGATGGTTGCGTAATTCTATGCAAGAGGCAAGGGATTATTTGCTGAATCTGTGGTGTTTTCCTTTATATCCTTGTTCTTCCTTCCTGTTGGAATGAGCAGTATCGACCACCTCTGACACAGATGGGAGATTGAAAGCTAAAAAGGCTGTTGTGTTCCTAATTTTTCTGGGCTATCAGTGATGACAACTTAGGGAGGCTAGATTTATTTTGTGTTTGATTTTTTCTTTGTTATTTTCTTGCCTCCTTTATTGCTAGCTTAAGTTTTTTTTTTTCTTTGCAAGAATCTCTTTTTCGACCTCTTTCCCCTCTTGTTTGTCCGAGTGTCTCTTGTTTATATTGCCTAGGATTCTCTAAAAAAACTAAACTGGAAAATGTTGTTAGGAAATTTTGCATTGTTTCCTTCTTAATTATAGATTCCTAATTAATTAATTTTTTCTTCTTAATGTGTAGGATATTTTTCTATTTTTTCAATTTTGTTTGACTCTTCCATGTATTTTTTTTTCCCTCTTATGTATATTCTTCCACTATTATTTTCAGTCCTTAATCACTTTTTTTTTTAATTCGCAACACATGATATTTATTTGATTGTGTTTATTAAATTTTTTATTAAAATTAATTTTTTATTCAATCAAACAATAATAGAAATAGATACTCATTTTAAATTAATTGAATAAAATAACATAAAATAAAAAAACATTATGCAAGTCTGCACATATTAAAAATATTATTTGAAAATAAATATTTTTTATTTTCAAAAATAAAATTTATTTATACAAAAAAAATAACAAAAAACAAATATAGATAAATCAAAATAATCTTATTAAAAATTAAATATACACAAAGTAATTAAAATTCTCTCTATATATATATATAAAAAAAAAAGGCTAATAAACAACATATCTGCACATTCTATATATAACTCATTGTCCAATTACTAGAAACATATGTCGGTTAGCAATTGTTTAGGATTTATTCTTGTATCTTGTCTCATTTTCCATTTATTATATCCCTGTTGTAAAGCATGAATGAAGACACAGAACAGAGAAATTCTCTCTTTAAACATAAGAAGTTTGAGAACTAAAAAAAAAAAATTCACAAGAAGAGATACTTAATAAAATATAAATTTTAAAATTATTTTTAAACAATACAAAAAAAAAAAGTTATCCATTGGTCTTCAATTAAAATGTAATTGCTTAAAATTGAAGTTTGAGAACTAAAAAAAAGAAAAAAAAATCTACAGTAACAAGTGTGAACAATGTTTTCTAAATTTATTTAAAAAAAAAAAAACCCACATCTTTTAGTGTTCTCTATAATTTTAAAAAAAGAACTTGGACATCAAAGAAGTTTCACCTGCTTTTTTTAAGATGATTTCTGACACTCGACTCTCTAGGAGTTCAAGTTTCTCAAAACGGGGAGGACAAGTTGATTCAGTCTCAATCGCATTCCAAAACAGATTAATTTAAGGAGCGGACCTCTATATTCTAAGCATTACACACCATGTGAATGCTTGCCTTTGGTGAGAGTATTCTGAGACAACGTTATCAATTTCGTTTTGTTCTGTTCGAAATAGTTGAAATATTTTATATTAATTTAAAAAATAAAACAAAACAAAATAAATAAATTTTATTTTTAATTTTGATCCGTTCCGGATTTTTCGGCTAAATTCCGCCCGAAATATTCCGGTTTCATTCCACATATCCTGTTCCGTTTTTGAAAAACCATTGAATCAAATTGAATCTTGCTCAATTTCATTAATTATACCACCCGATTATAAAAAGCTCTTTTTCATTACTATTTTCAATAGCAATGATATTAATAATAATATTGAAAATTATTATTACTATTTTCATTAACAATGATATTAATTTTTTAAAATTAAATTTATCATTAATATATATGATTTATATTCATATTGTTTTTTTTCATGGTTATATTTTGTAGGAATTTGAGCAAAACAAGAAATGCTTTAGATTCCTTTAGTCACTTTATAACATTGATCTAACTTTATATTTAAATATTTTTGTTAAAATATTTTAACTTTCATAATATTTTAATATTTTATTTAAATTGAATTACTTTAAGTTAAAAATCTATTTAATCTTAACTATTTTAAAGTATTTTAAATTTTAAAATTATATTTATTTAACATTGTATTTGTATTGTATAATTTATAATTAATTTATCTTAAATTTAAATTATATTTGTTGAATATATATATATATATATATATATATATATATATATATATATATATAATCTCGAAACACTCCACAACTAAAATATTTTATTTCAATTGAAAAAACAAAACACGAATTGACAATCTTGTTTTGAGCCCAGATCGAAGACTAATTGTCTTTTGAACAAACATTCCTACTAGGATTAAATACATAGGTCTGCATCAATCCAGCTCCCGTGATCAGTGGCCATTTTCACATAAATTAGGTCATCAACCACATGGAAAGCGGCCCCATAAAGTTTCTTACATAGCATAAAACAATGCCTTGGTGTTTCAGTTAACAGACTCTCAACACGTTAAGAAAAAAAATTCAAACAAAACCGTGGACTAAATTGCATCAAGATTCAAGACATCCAATTTTGAGTAAACTATCATAAATAAAACAACACCCCAACAAAAAAAGGGAAAAATAAATTAAAGAAGACTCCATTTCCTTTCACAATTTGGTTTAAGGAAAAGCTGAAAGCAATGTGTGGACATTCTTGAATGAAAGCATGGAGATGCTGGAACAATGGGGCTACCAGAACCAGACGAATGCATCCCATAGAGCACCAATGGCAAAAACAGTCGGTAGAACATACTGGCTTCTGAAAATGGAACTTGGAGAGCCACTCTTCTCATCTAGTGGGGAAGCAGTGGGTGGGGGAGGTGGGTTTTCTACATGGACAGCTAACTTCATGCCTCCATAGCAGAACCCCTTGCCACTAATGAAATAGTAATTGCGAGTGACGTTCAGTGGAACCACGTCTCTTCCAGCTCCCCTGGTCCAATTGTGAAGAGGATGATCAGAGTTGCACGACTCATAATCTGTCTTGTTCACCTCTAAAATATCCATTTGGTTCCTATCATACACGAAAACTGGGGAGACTTTGAAATTAGGTTTAAGCTTTGGGAATCAAATGACTAAATTCCACATGATACACATGTAGTACTGGAACAGGAAAACATGAGCAAAACAATTGAAAGGAATACTAGATTAATAGCAACTCTTAGGTATGTCTCATTAATCGTGAAAAAAAGCTTAGTGTTTGATTTTATTCATCGACATTAGCAAGTAGTATCAAAATGTGCTAAATTTTTCTCTTGCTAATGGAGCTATAAAGTTGACCATGTGCAATCAAAGACTAGACCATCCAATTCTAAATGCATCTATTCTGTCCAGGTACAATTGAAGAAAAATTCATCAAAATGAACTGGCCATGTGCAATCATACCAAAGTAAAAGTTGAGCCCCAAATATAAGGCGTAATTTGGTGTGTGGATTTTGACAATGTATATGTTCACATATTAGTACAAACCGATCATATAGCACTAGAAAATGATGGCCAACTCAAAGATGTCGATTCATAAACTTGGCTAGCCTAAGTTGGTTAGTCGAGTCCATAATCCGTATGAGGCATGAGGATCTGTACCAGTTAATATCACTATGAGCTGAGTTTTTCAGCATTAGTTGGCCTCAGCCTCGGTCATGAATTAACTAAACAAACACTAATAGGCACCAGAATTGCTAGAATGGCACTGTAATTAAATGTGAGCGATCAACTTTGTTCATTTACTATGCTTACACTTGATTGAAGGTCTTCGTTGGATCACGTTACTCTCTGTAGCTAAAAGCTTGCTAATTGCAATGGCTAAACAGGTCAACTGTCCTGACTACTGAAACCAGCTACTTAAAAGGAACGAGAAATAACAGAAACCACAAATTCACAAAAAAGTAAAGAGCAGTTCAAAAGGAGAGAAGCAAGAACGTTAAAGAGAGTGGAATTTATCATAAAAAAGTCCAAGAAAGCAGAAAAGCAAATGAACCATTCTTCTAGTTGCAAAAGAAGGTAAAATTTGTGGTCCAAGCTCGAGAAAATTAACGACGAAGTGACAAACAATAACATATCCATAGACTCATCAAATCAAGTAATAATCTCATTTTGTTCATCATGTATGATGAAACTTTCATGCAATAATAAGTTAAAAGAAGCATTCAAATAATATCCATCAGCTTCTGATATAACCGAAATGAAATAAATAAGAATTTAAGCATTTTTCACTTTGATTTCTTTAGCATTTTCTCAGAATTCAAATTTAGTGAACAAACTTCGTGCATTGGTAGAAAAGACATGCTAATAATTAGCACACACATTGGTAGAAATCTCTTGAAGAAGAGCAGACTAGAAGCTTAATCCAAGAACGAGTGAAAAAGCTCAAAACTTGAAAACTATCAGCCAATTCCAAAGGCAGCCCACTTATAGATCTAACCATCTAGCTCCAAGACCAACAAAGTGAGCTAAAATCAAACAACATGACACTACCTTTCACTAAAAACAGCAAAAGCATGCAGATAGAAAGCAGAGAAACCTGCTTAAATAAACATAAAAACAGATCTGAAACTAGATTCATGCAAGAAAGAAAGTCTGTGCTTACAGAGCCAGTCACCATTGTAGAAATGCTTTCCTTGAGCCCAAATAGTGTAGTTGAAATTAGTAGTCCAACCCATGTTAGATCCAACTGTCCATCTAGTTGCAGACACTTCAGGTACCATCACCACCATGGCAAAAACAAGCACTGCCAATGCCACCATCATGGGTGAACCAAACCCACTTCCTCTCTCCATTACCTCTCTATTTCTTTAGCTCAATCTAGCTATAGCCAATGAGTTTGCGTTGTGTTATTATAGGCCTTACTCTGCTGTGCCGTGCTGGAGTTTTCAAGAAAAAGGTTTCTTGCAAGCTTCTAGAGATCCACAACTACCTGTGATTATTTTATTCTGAATAGTTAATTTGAGATTAATTAAGGGTTTATTTTTCAATATTGTTCAATTCTATTTTTAAAAGTTTTTGAAAGTTTTTAAATTTTAATTTATTATCTTTTAAATTATTTCAGTATATTAATAATAAAAATATATTTTTTAATATATTTTCAAATAAAAAATATTTTAAAATATAACTTTTACTTCGCTCTTACCAGCTTTGTTAAAACTTAAAAGGCAGCAGCGAGCACGTTATAGGGTGAGAAAAGACTTGTCGTGGTCCAGACAAACTTCAACCATTTTAAGCTTTTTTGTCTCCTTTGTGCTCTGATATTTCTTTTTCTAATCCCATTTTTAGCTGTTGCTTGTGCTTTTCAACTTTTCTGTGCTAGAAAAATCCTAACTGTTGTGGGTAATTATATATAGCTTTCCCGTGTTTTGCTCTGGCCCAACCTCATTCTTTTAAAAGCATAAAAAAAATGATGAAAAAGTGCTGTAAGTAGATTTAAAAAAAAAAAAAGTACTGATCATCAATCTCAGGAATTCAAATAATGAAAGATAACACTAGAAAAAATAAAAATAAAATATCAACAAATCCAAATAATAAAATTTAAAAAAAACTAAAATTATGAATCAAATGATGAAATGCATGGCACTAGTGAAGAAATTCATAAAAAAAAATAATAAATAAAAATTGCTATTGATCTTCTTAAAAGCAAAGAATCCTTGCAAAATAAAGATTTTACATGTAATTAATTTTTTGCTAAAATCACAAACTATATAGAAAATAATTCTTTTTCAAATTTTCTTATTTGCAGGTAAATTTAAAATTTTAATTTCAAACATATTATTATCTCTTGTTTGAATGAGTTACTTGGCCTACCAAATATAAATAAAAAATTTGAAATATTTAGTTTTCAACCAACCTGGAATCTCAACAAATTTCTACATATAACTTCAAATATGACCCAAACAATATATAAAAATTTAATTTGATAAATTTATAACTTATTTACTTAAATATCCAGAATTAACCTGATCAATTCCTTTTACATCTTTTTATTTTTATACCTTATAATAAATCTAATTAGTATCTCTAAATAATTATTTGGTGATCATTACTGATTTATATTACATCATATAAGCTTGAAATCACAACACCCAGACCACTATTATCTAAGTTATCTCACGCTATTTAGAGTGCTTGATTCGAGTTTTTTCACCATCCATCACTCTAAGATTGAAAGCAACAGACACCATATCTTTCATTTCTCTCTTCACTAAAACAAAAGCACTATTTTCATCGATCTAAAACTCAACACAAAATTGATCAAACTCACCTATAAAAAAAAAAAAACATGAAAAAACAAAACAAGAAAAAAGAGCATTTCTTTGCTGGCCTGTGTGCCTTTATTGTTGATATTGTGTGTGAAATACTGTATTTTTTAAAATTATTTTTTAATTAAAATTATTTTTGTAGAATTTTTTAAATTTTTAATATCATTATATTAAAAGCCTTGCTTTTAAAAATATATAAAAATTCTTTATTTCTTTAATTTAAATTAATTATTTTAGATATTTTTTAATTATTTTAATGCATTAATATTAAAAATAAATTTTAAAAAATATAAAAATGTATTGTGGTCCTTATCAAGGTAAAGTTGGTGACCGCTTTGGATCCTTTTAGATGAGGTTACCGTTGCAGGTTGAAGCGTGGATCCTTCTGATGGACTGAGGTCTCATCGAATAACCAATCAACACATTTCCCACTTTCCAATTAAATCACTAAATTTATAGCACAGTGAATTACTCAAGCTTCATATCAAGTTTCTGAGCACAAGATGCAATCAAAATTGTAAAACTTGCTTCATATTTAATGCAGTGGCCATGTTCTTCGATGCACGTCTCCAAATAAGTGGCAAATGTGGTGGCTAATTTCCCACGTTACATGATGCCCTTATTCATGCAATGATAATTACAGAAAACGAAAACGAACATCAAAGCAATCAGAGAATGTGCGCTTTACCGCCATGAGCAGGCATTGCAAAGCTTAATCCAACCTTCTTAGCAAGTACTGAACTTGAACCTCCTTTGTCAGCGGCATGATCCATTCACCATATAAATCAGCAACCAGGGTTGGTTGTATCTTGTACACCGGGTCAGTTCCATCTATTTCTCCTTCCATCGTCACTTCCTGCCCAAAAGCTTTAGCTTTCATCTCAACTCTCTTTTTCACCGCCTCTTCAACTGCTGGGTATGTCAGAATTTCCATCAGTCTTTTGCTGTCCTGAAAATTATGAACACCACACCAAGATGAGAATACAGAAGATTACATTGTGAGCTGGTCGCTCTAAAAAGTAAAGAAAGGATCATGCAGTAACAACTTGTGCTCTAATGGCAGCCTCATAATCATCTGGAGAAGCCCGAAATTTAGCCTCCGCTACAAATTCTCCATAATGGATTCTTTTTGAGAGAGCCTGAAATCACAAGAATGCATAAGCGTGTCAACTAAAGAGTTACTAAGTGTAATCCATAAGAGAGAGGAGATGCTTCAGTTAGGACAAATTATGGTTCTTGAACATCATTTACATGAACATGTTCTGAGTTTGTTCGTTTACCATCATGAGATTACATTATAAATAAGAATTGGGAGGATAACAAGCTTTTGGGCTAAATTGGACACAGCTGGGAACATAGCAGTTGATAAGTGCTGCTACACAACCATATTCACATCAGAGCCCAATGAAGTTAAAAATATGCACCAGAAACTTGAAGAGTTCTGAAAAATTGTAGAAACAGATTCTTTTTCTTCCAAATTTCTGCCAAACATGGAACTGCATGAATAGGTATCTGTTCTTTTTATCTTCTCTTTCCCCTTTAAGCTTTTACAGATTAGATATCCCTAAAGTTGGAGAATATACGAGAAATCTAATTCTTTCAGAAAAGACATGCAAGAGGCACAAAGTAACGAAAAGGGATATGAATCCAAATTTAATCCACTGACGAATAAAGTTTTCTATTAGAGATAACTTTGGAAACTCAATTTTAGCAAATTTTGCTCCATTAGCATTCCAAGCCATGTAATGCACATTGCCATAAACTGATTAGCAATTGTGCCATCAAAATGCCACCTTTTGACTACTTGAAAAAGTAATTAAGCCCTCACGAGTCACCTCTCATGTTAATAACATAGTTTATGAGAATGCTGACACAGCTCCATCAGAGGAGGTGCTTTTTAATATTGATTCAGAGGAATGAGTGCTGATAACATATGCTTCACTGTCCTAGAAATATGACTCGTGTTGTTTAATACCCATCAGCAATAACCATATATATGGAGGGAATGTGATAAGGATTTTAGTTAGGTTAAAGATAAGACCAGCTCCTTGCATGAAATGAACCATAAATAAATGCACATATTTGCAAGGTCAAGTTGTGACAGGAGAGAAGCTCACCGTTCATCAAGGACAAGAGCAGCTAGATAGTAGAAAAATAACTTTGGTTCAGGAGTCAAATACACTCAACTACATTTATCCATTTGTTACCTCATTAACTCCAGGAAGAGTCTAAACAGCAAAGGAAGACTTCTTTTAAAATAGTAGAATCTCTTAAGAGCAGACCACTAGAATGAGTCAAATGCAATTTCCAATTAAGAATCTTAGCCCCATTCAAAAATAACAAATCTATTAACAATATCTTCCCAGGGTACATGTATCACTAACCAGATAAAGAGAAAGTTCACAGAACAAAACTAGAACTAAAGCATCAAGGAAGATCAAGAAAACAGTTTGTAATCTCTTAGGTTGACAAAGAATAAATTGTCTAGGTTGAGATTTGAAAGTATCACAGTAGTATTAAGAGCAGCCCAGAGTTAATTAGTTAAAGGCATACCTGTAGACAGATTGTGTCACAAACAGCTGTTGATCCACAATTGCCATCATCTCCTTCTTTGACCAATCTAGGAATAAGTTCTCTAAAATACATGTCCCATACTGTCTTATTTATATTTATTGAATCAGCAATGGGATGTAGTACCTGTGTGGCAAGGAAGGAACAGGTTTGAAGAGGAAGTAAAAGAAAATAGACAAAAGTAAAATCTGAACATGCAGCAAGAGAGAGGGATAGAGTGCTCATTTTATTTTATTTTTAAAAAAAAAGAAGTTTAACATGCCAAAAAATTTTCTTATGCTCAAGCAAAAATTAAAATCCACATCTGACAACTGGTCTTAATTTCAGAATTAGATGGCATTTTGTTGCATATAGCAAGAGAAAACAATGCAGTTAGTTTTTATGGCACAAGCCTCACAATATATCAGCTAAATAATCACTTCCAAAATTGCACTGTGTCAATCACAGTACATGCAGTTCCTCCTAAATTGAAAGAAATAATCAAACTGAAAGATAAATATGCTAAAGTGGGAGCTTGATCCATGGCATAATAAAATTGTAAATTTGGAAACGACAACTAATAATATATCTACAGAATGTATTTACACATGTCATACCTGTGGGTACTGCAAGGGTGGCAACACTGGCTCAGGTAAGTCATCCGGGAAAAAAGGATGTTCATCAGGGCTCTTGTATCTGCCAAGCTAATGACCGGATACAATTCAAGAAAACATCATGAATTCTCTAATTGATATCTTCTTTCTTTCCCAGAAGTTAAAAGGAATAAGTGCAACATACCTGAGCATGTAGCTTTTCAGTTTCCTTAAGGATGAACTCTATCAGAGAACCATGGAACCCTTCCAATGCAAAAGCCTCAGGGTCATAGGTACTGGCATTATAACAGTATTGGGATCTCTCTAAGAGGCTAAATATTATACTATCCTCTTGTAGAATCAAGGAACTCCTGATGTTATCTAGGGTCAAATTCTCGCTGATGTCCACCCTTTTCTTCTTTGTCAGCCTACAGAAATGATGAAAACTACTTTCAAAACTTGACTGGCAAATAACAAGTTGGAAGTTGTTGACATGCATCAGGCCCTTCAATAAAAAGCAACAATATATGTCCAAAACAGAAACAATTCTAGCTTTAGAAAGCAGTGCTGTCAAATATTCAGGTTCAATCACAGGAAATCTTAACCCTATACTTTGGTGGGGGGGAAAATTCAAGAAAGAGAAAAATCGTGCAAGTTTGCACTTTGCACTGTTTGTTACATTTGTGCATATCAGTGAGTTATCAAAAACAAAACAAAAAAACAAAGCATTAGTTTATCTACTTTTGATGAGAAAATATACATGAAATTTCTCCAACTCTCCAACTTTTATCAGAAGAATGGAGCTCGTCCGATTACCTAAGCTAGCCATTCAGTAGAATGCTGGTTAAAAAAAATATAATTCAGAACGGAAACACAATACAAAGTAATATGTAGGTGGTGGAAATTAACTTGTGAATCCATAGACCATAAGAAATAATGCCAACTTACATACTATAAAGATACAGTGCCACCAACCCAAATCCAAAAGCAAGAAATTCAACGGCAAAAACATACAGTCCAATTTGTGATAAATATCATCTATTCGCACCCTCAAAACTTGAAGATTCTTGAACAAAACAGCCCAAAAAACAATCCCAGAAAACAGAAAACGAACAAGAAAAATAGCAACAAAAAAGGGCAAAATCAAAACCAGAAGAAACATGAAACTGCTAATCAAGAACACGTTAACTAATTTAAGCAAAAGGATCACTGTGTCTTTACCCCATGGATACAGCAGATGCTTGGACTGATAGAATGCGTCTCTTTGTCAAGTTTGGGCAGCTAACTCTTAAAGTTGTGCCATTCTGCCCGGTTTGGAGACCTAAACTATAATTAGCCCTTGAAAATCTTGATTCTTTACAAGCTAGAAAAACCGGGCAAGAAGCTCCTAACAGCTTAGCCTCCATAATAGATAGAGAGAGAGAGAGAGTGCCGGCCAAATAGACCTGCCAAGTTGCAATATACAGAGAAAGCTTTAAACTTTAAAGCCCAAAACAAGCCGAAAGCCAACTGTATATAGACAAAAGGTTTCCTCGTTTGATTGGGCGTGGTTGTTGGAAACGGAAGATGTCAAATTGGGGTTAGGTGAAGACAAGGAGGTGCACCTTCCACCAATTTTACCTCCTCTGGCAATTCAAGATGTCAAATTTTGACAAAAAAAGAAAGACAAAAAAAAAAAAAAAAAAAAAGAGGTTTAATTGACTTTAAAGTTTAAGCCTTTTTTTTATACAAAAACTTGAATGTGGACGAGTTGATGGGATATTCAAAAAGGAGAATTATTAAGAAATATTACGTCTTTTTTAGGTTGAGAATATATATTTTTTTTATTTATTACTGTTTATATCCTATTATTTATTAAGTTAATTTTATAATATATTTTAAATTATTGATTTTTCAAATCGTTAACAAAAAAAAAATGTAAAATACTATAAATTTGTTATTATTCAACGTATTTTTATTACTGAAAACAAAATTTTTCGTTATTAACCCCATTTATTTTTACTTTACAAAAACACTTTTAAAAAATTAAATTTTTTTATTTTTTTCTTTATATTAATATTATTTTAATGTTTTTAGATTATTTTAATATAATAATATCAAAAATAATTTTTAAAAAATAAAAAAAATTATTTTAATATATTTTCAAATAAAAATATTATTTTTTTTATTATTTTTTTATTATTTCAATATCAACCAATAATTACAGAGCTAACTTTACTTGAAAAACGTCAACATATCCGATACCACATTACTCGAATCTCAATACTTGAAAGCTACTGAAAAGTAGCTCATAAACCTAGAGCATATCAGAAATCACACAAAATTTATAAACAAAAAACTTAGTATTTTTCAAAGCTTTTAAAAAAAAAAAACTAAAATCAAATGGTTAAAATCTAGAAATAGCAAAAAAAGAAAATAATCATACAATTGACCGAAAACAAACTTATTAGCCTCATTAAAGAAAAGGAAAGATTTCAAATCAAAGAAGCCAAAAAGATTGTTTTTTTGACATTAATTTGATAAGGCAAAAAAAAACTTCTCAAATATAGAAATTCAAACTCATTCCTTAACAAGTGATACAAACCCACCAAAAATACATGTATTCTTCGCACCATCTATTTTAGCATAATTTAGATCATTTTTAATTTTATATTTTAAAAATATTTTTTAAAAAAATTAAATTTTATTTTATTTTTTACTTTAAATTAATATTTTTTTATCTTTCCATATCGTTTTGATATATTAATATTAAAAATAATTTTTTAAAAATAAAAAATATATTATTTTAATATATTTCCGAGTGAAAAGTACTTTGAAAAGTAATCACTTTTACATTTTCAAACACTCCTTTAAAATTGAAATCAAACTTGAATTATTAATAAACATAGATATTTTTATCTTTTCATTATTATTTTAAGCCATCACGGACCTAAAATAAACTATAATGAAAGAAAATATGGTATGTAAAATGTTCTCGCACTTAAAATACATGACATATTTAGTAATATTTTATATATATATATAAAAAAAAAAGAATATTAAACCTATGGATAATTGAAGATATCCTATTGTTTTTTTAGTTCGTTAAGTCAAACTTAAGTTGTCTTCCTGAATGGAACTGATAGAAATCGATCTTTCATATTACACTTTTTATTTTTCAAAACAAAATTTAAATCATCAAACATCTAGATGAAATTACATTTTTTTTTCTTTTTTTCTTCTTACCATATGAATACAAAGATCCACTTGATATAGAAATTGCTTGCACTTTGGAATAATTTAGTTAGAATAAGATCTAATGTTTTTATTTTATACAATGTTTTTTAGGCTTATTGTGAGAATATTATATATCTTTGAATCATAACCCATGGTTTGGTTTTTTTTTTTCCTCTTGTGTTTTGAAGTTTTTTAACAAATTTTGTTTACCTAAAACAAGTCAAATTTTCCATATAAAATTCAATTACCAAGCCATTGTCTTTTCTTAGTAAATTGGTAGTTAAATTAACAATAAAAAAAAAAATTGGTGAAAAAGAACCCAATTAAAAGGACAATCCTTATAAATTACTAATCTAATAATATGAATTCATCCCTTCTCAATCTCTTGACTTCAACATGCACACTAACATTTATTTATCAATTGTTAGAGAGTAATAAATGGTAGTAGATTTCTTTAATAAATGGTAGTAGATTTCTTTGCCCTTCTCTAAAGAAAAATCCTTGAAACAACATCAATAGTTAATAATGTGATATTTTGTTACCTCTCAAAATTTAATAACCAATTAGCATTTTTTTAATTTTAAACATTTAGTATTATTGATAAGTAGTTATATTATTGATAAGTAATTTAATAACCATTTGGAGTCTTTTTACTTTGATTCAAATATCTTCGTTTAGAAATACATCTAAATCAAAGTTGTGTTGTTGGAATCTTGAAAGACATATTGTAAATATCGTAGTTGAACAAATAAGAAGCAATAAAACTTTAAAGATAAATGATTCATAATTCACAATAACAAAAATTTTATTATTTTAAAATGTTTCAACAAGTAAGTATCATTTTTTAT
This sequence comes from Populus tomentosa, assembly GCA_018804465.1. Lineage (NCBI taxonomy): Eukaryota > Viridiplantae > Streptophyta > Magnoliopsida > Malpighiales > Salicaceae > Populus > Populus tomentosa. The sequence goes on from JAAWWB010001977.1 coordinate 38,365, forward strand.
TTTCATTTAAGCTTAGTTAATTTTATTATTAGTATATCAATTGTGAGTTTGAATCTATATTTTGTATGTATGTCAGTAATTTTATATATATAGTTATATTGAAAGCATGCATGTCTTGAGTTTTATTTTTACATGTTTATAGATTTAAAATTTCATGCACTCTAGGTTTTCATTGAATAATTTTATATGTTGTGTATGCTATTGTTATGATAAACTAAACATCTTTGTTTATTAGTCTAATATATTTACCAACTTCTTAAGGCTTTATTATTATATTAGCCTTTGTGTAGTTTATTTTATGGAAAAAATAATAATAACATAGATTAATTGTGAAAGAGGTTTTTAGTATCATTAAAATTTAAGTTATTATTTAACTTTGGTTGAATTTGTTATGTTCTCACATATAGGTTTAATTTTAATTCTATATATTTTAATCTATAACATTTTGGTTTGTTATGATTTTTCTATTTCTTTGTTTAATTTTTTAAGGTTGTTATATATCCTTATTGTAAATTTATAGTTTATATTCTAAAATTATTTTTCATGCAATTTTGATGTTTTGATGCATGTTATATATTTTATTGATTTATATTTTTCAAGAAGTGAATTATTATTTTGTTTATGATAGTTTTTTTTTTCTTAACATGCTTAAATATTTTATAATGATATGTTGCTTGTTAAAAAAACTTAAGTTTTTAATGTGTTTATTTTATCTTCCATAATTTCATACTTTTGTTTACTTAAGTTGCTTTATTACAAGTTTTTTTTTTATTACTTGTTTATTGTAAAGCCAAAATATTTATTTATAAATATCAGTGGATGCTTTTTTTTATAATTTATATCATATTTTTAACTCGAGAATTGATTTTTTTAAACAATATTGCTTCAACAAATATTATTTTGGTAATGAAAATTCCACCATTACCTTTGAAGGTGTATAGTGAAAAATCTAGAAAGTCCAATATAATGAACTTTAAATGGTAACAATATAAAATGTTTATTTATATGCCCACCTCGTATTTGATTAAGTTTTTGTAGGAAAAAATGTTAAAGTTATTAAATGATGAATTTAATTTTATTATTATGATAACTTTGAATGTATGGAATCGTAGTGATTTTGTACATGAAAAAATACATTTTAAATAAATTAAACTAAACATAATATAATATGTATAATTCAACCATGAGTGCAAAAACTCTCTAAAAAGCTTTTGACAAAAAAGTTCAAGGTTGAAGTTGTTGTTATAAAAAGATTCATAGTTGAAAATTTTCTAAGTTTGAAGATGATATTTGAGAGTAATAAATTTATACTTTCTAAGAATGACATCAGAGTTGTCTAATTGGATTTTTCATGTATATAATATAATTCATGTATATTTTATAGTTTATATATACAAAAAGTTAATATAATAAATATATACGGCCTAAAATGTTATAATTAACAATCACAATAAACAAAATAGATTATGTGTTGCCTATTGGTTGATTTTTCAGTGGCTAGAAAATTAGAATTCAATTTTTGAGACTTCAAAAACTTATTTGCAACCATTTTTTTAAAAAAGAAAACACTTAAAAGATCTTAAAAAAACCCATTTTCATCCTTAATACACACTTAAACCTGTAAAGAAACCCAAATTAGAGCTGAATTCAATAAAATTTCTTGAGCTTAATCCATTTTTTTTAATGATATAAATGATAAGAAACACCTTAATGGATCTCTCTTTATCAAAAAAAAAAAAAAAACTTATTGATATCAATATCATTTTCTTTTTATAGTTGGAATATAGATGAAAGAACATTCTCTTTTTCTCTAATTTTTTAGCAACTAATTCCCCTCTCAAATTCTAAGGACTGAAATATAAAATAAATATATTTCATGATTGAAACATGAAACATCCATAATTTTGGGACAAACAAATGAAAAAAAAATTAGGGACCAAAATATTATTTTCCACACCTTGTGAATAATAAAACATGGACAAATGTTGTTTTTTATTTCTTCGCCAAATTTGGTTCCTCTTGTTTTTTTTTAATTTTTTTTTTTGATAAACTTCAATCTTATTTTCAGAATCGAGCATCTTTGATACTGTTACATTTTTATGTAGGGAATAGAATGTATCACTTGATTCAAAACAAACTAGGAGGCTTAAAACTAGGTGAACTTAACATTATTGGACAAAATTAAAAGGAAGAAAAAGTTAAGGAATCAAATTGTACAATTTTTCGAGCACTGAAAAAAAAGAAAAAAAGTGAAGGCCACCCATGGCATACTTCTGTAGTCCATAGTGTGCATGTGTCATAATCCACACTAAAATGAACAAGAAAACAATGTTTTCCTTTAGTTTATAGCGTAATATACTATTTTGTTTTGTCTATATGATGTCATGGGGTTCTTTTAAAAAACAATTCTCGAATTTTATGGCAATTAAAATAAAAATATTCTTGCAAAATCCATTGTGGAGAAAAATATTTTTTTATATAAAATTCTATTTTCTTATTCATGTATTTATTTTTATTAGTATCATAGTTTATTGAATAAAAACTTAAGTTAATAAAAATAAAATTCATAAAAATTCCAATGATTGAAATTAAAGAGGAAAATATAACTCTTTAAGAAACACTTTCTTTTTTGTTTTGATGAAAATATATTTTTACTTTTAAAAAATATTTTTTAAAATAAAAATTCTCCATGATCTTAAAAATAAGTTTCATTCAAAGAAAGAAAGCAAATAATCTCTCAATAATTTTTACATTACTATAAGAAAAAAAAAAGAATAATAAATTTGAGAAAAGTATATAAAGAAATCACAATTAAAAAAATAAAAAATATATATATTATGCTCAATTAATATTCATAAGGAAATGTTTTAATTTTTTGCATAATGATTCATATATAATTTTTTATAATTTGTTTTTAATATTACTATAAAAGTCTAATCTTTTTTTTAAATGATTGAATAATCAAGTTAAAAAAGGATTAATTAAAAAACCATCTTAATAAATTTATTATAAAAATTAAAAAATAAACAATTAATTAAAAAATAAAAAAGGTGATGGGTTAAAAGAATGAAGCCAAGCTGTGTCTAGGCTTCAAAGGACTACCTCGGTATGCCTCGCCTAAAAGGAAAAGGGCCAGGTCCACATGCTTAATTATATTTTTTCAAAAAACGAAAGGGCTTAAAATTGAATTTAAGTTTTGAGAGCTTAAAATTCAAATTTTAACCCATTTTTACCTGAAAATACTAAAAAATATAATAGAAAACATCAATAATTCTACTTCCAATCTTAGAACACTCTCTAATCAATTAATAAAATCAAAATCAAATTGATTAAAAAAACAAAAACTTCACAGGCTTTGATATACATTTTTCAGCATGTAAAGCTCCCAAAACACCCAAATCTTAGAACAGTTTCAATCAATGGAGTCAATAGTGATTTTTAGTCTAGTTGAGCAATAGCCATGTACACTAAAGCTCCCAAATGATAATTTTTAATCTTGGTGAACAATAAATTCTTTGGTTACAAAAAAAAAATCAAATAAAAAAAATTTCTAGTTATTAGAACTTTAAAACTTAAATTTCAACTCATTTTTATTTAAAAAATTTAAAATATCATAAGGACCTCCATAATCTTATTTTCAATCTCAAAACACCCTTCAATCAGTTAAAAAAAAATCAAACGAATTAAAAATAAACTTATCAGGCTTTCATCTATTCTTTTTGGCTTGGTCACAAAACTACCTACATTTAAGTCCACTCTCTAAAACAAACCTATTGCACTAAAATCGACTTTTTCATGACCCTAATATAGTTGATCAAAAGATTTATCTCTCCTCTCTCTTTTTCGATAATTGTACTTTCTCTTTTTTTTTTTTTTTTTTCCCTGAAAATTTCTATCTCCTCTTTCTTAATATCTAGCATAATTATAAGATCTGATCTAGTTTAAAATCTAGGTCTAGAATTTTGATCGGGTTATTAGATTTTGATCAGGATATCAAGTTGATCGGGTCAATTTTTTTATAAATCAAAACGATATCATTTTAATTAAAAAACAAAAAAAATAAAAGTTAACGGGTTTACGGCCGGGTCTTGTCAGGTTGCACTGAGTTTTTTTTCTTCAACCCGGCCCGGTTCTAACCTGGGTCGGCCGGGTCCCGGGTCAACCTGTTGGGCCGGGCTTCAAAACTATGATATTTAGAGATTGGACGTGATAAAAATAAAATCTTAGGATTAAAACATAAATATCTAAAAATGCGTGGACTAATTATGAAAAAAATCAAAACTTAAATAACCAATTTGATATTCTCTAGACCTGAACAGCAGTGGAAACGACACTGTGAGGGAACAGTGCATGCAGTCCACAATGGTTTTCAAGTCTTGGTGAACAGTAGCCATGTACAGTAAAACCCCAAATCATGGTTTGTAATCATATTGAAAAACAGCCACGGACAACAAGACCCTTAAATGATTTAGTTTTTTTAATATAATATAATTTATAATTAAATTGTCATTGTGGACGGAATATAGGATGCTTGGAATATTAGTTTGATTGCAAAGTTATAATATTACTATCATAGTAGCTATTTAGTCATTAAGTTAAAAATAATAGAAATGTCGTAAATTATTATATATTTTTATTGATTTTTTTTTAGAATATTATGTGTTTACGCAATTATAAAATTTAAGATGTAAAATTTGATTTTTTTAAAAAGTACTATGATAAAATAAAACATTCCTTAGAGTACAAATACTTTATATTTATAACATGATTTACATTAAAAATATTCTATGCATATAATACTAGTATAATATTTTTTTCACGCGTTTTAAAATATACTATAATATATGATGTGTTTTTCTTTAAAATATTGGGAGGGAAGCCCAATGTTGTATATATAACCCTTGATGGACAATTCAAGGGTTGTTTTCTTTGCTTTAAATTCCTTAAATGTTATTTTTGGTTCAGGAAATTCCCTCACGCTGTGTGGATTCGATGCAAAGTCCCAAGAAACTCCACTAGTTGCCATTGATTCCAAGACACTCCTCCACTACAGGCACAATCTCTCTCGTTTCACTAAATGTCATACATTTATTGGAGTTTGACATATGAACAGCCAAAGTTTCAAGGTCTTCAGCATTGCTTTCATTTCTCAAATGTTAAATCATAGTCTCTCTTCTTTTCTTTTTTTTTTTAGCTTTCAGAAACCTTACCTTTTGAAAAAAGTAGTTTATGAGTCTAGATGAGCAAGTACAACCCCGGCTATCCCAGGCTTTTATAAAAAATATATGTCCTAACTTAAACTCGAGACCTGATATGCAGATCTTAAATCTTTTATCATATTACATGTCTTTTAAGGATAGACTAAATCATAATCATAATTGTATAAATCACTAATTTAAATGTGAAATTCAAAAGTTTGGTGGAGAATTATGGCGTATCATAAATACTAAATAATTCAGTCTACAAGATTACCATAAAAATCTTAGCTCATAAATACACGTTCTGGGATTTATCAATCATCCATTCGATCAATGCCAGCCCGCTGCTTCAGAAATATCCGTTAGTGCAGGACCATCTTAGCTTGTGTCCATTTATGTGCTTCGGACCCCATCCTAGAGTACCACATTTCAGCTTTGAGACCCACAGATTCTGCTACGAAGCCAATGCATGTTTGAGGCTGGAACAGATTGAAATCATGGCTGTTCTTTCTTCCCCTTTAGGAACATGCTTTAGTTCTATTTATTCAGATTTGAAGACTTTCAAATGTAGCTTAATTTGCTCATTGTTTCCAAATGCTTACTTACATTTGCTAGTGTGTTCAGGTTATGGTCGATAGTTCTTATGAATTCATTGTTAAACAATCCAAAAAAAAAAAAAAAATGAAATACAAAGATAAAAGAGGAAAAAATAATTCTATATTTCTTAAAATCCGTAATTCCTTATCATTGGATTTTACATCCCAGATGATGATCAAGTGTTGTTTTGCTATCATTTGACATCTCAAAGCCCTTGATTTCTTATGTTTTCTATTTTTTTTGGGTAATCAACGGAAATTATGTATGCCTCGACAAATTAACATATTGAATTTCAATAATAATAAAAAAAACCTCATGAAAATCTAATTAGCCTTGTTATTTTCTCCTATGAGATAACATGTTTATGATATTATTGATTTGAATATTACTTCTACTCTTTTTATTGGAGATGACCCAAAAAAATTTACTATCCTTAAAATCTACAAGATTTAAATTTTACAGTCTCATTCGTGTTTTCAAAAAAAAGATAAAAATGCAAAAGTTTATGAAAATAAGGTACCCACACATCTTTAATTATTTGGTCAAACTTGCGATACGGTAAAAATAACACCATCATCAACCTGACTAATTAAAAATAATATTTGAAAAAAAAAAACAAGAAATGATGTGAGATTATTGGGGAGTGTACTATGAATAAATATTCAATTGTGGTTTTTCTATCCTTAGTATGATTGAAGGTCGAGTTGTGTTACGAGGGTTGTTTTTGGTTTGGCTATGACTATTGTGATGTTTTTTTTTCCTCTCATGACAATAAGTTTCTTCTTTTGCATGCTTTTTTTTTTTAGAAAAAAAAAAGGGAAAGGGAGAGATGAAATTAGAAAGGGAGATTGAGATTCTTATAAACCTTAAAAAGGAATAAAGAGGAAAAAAAAGAAAAAGGGAGGGTTCAATGCTTCTTAGTCTTTTTTTGGGTTGAAGCATGATCTAGAGGAAGAGGGGTAGGGGATAAGATCTTGAAAAGATACATGAGGATGCTTTTTAAGAGAAGGAAAAAAAAAAAAAAAAGGAGGAGGAGAGAAGAACTTAGAAAAGGAGGTTTAGAGTCATGTAAACCCAAAAAAAGCTTTTAATGTGCAAGCTTATGTATTCCCTTTCACTCAGCTTTGGTGGGTTGAGCTTGCTCTTTCATCAAGCTAGCTTGTAGTATTTATGTAGTTTTTTTAAGGGATGCTTTATAGGGTTTGAGATCCTCTAACATTGTGGTTTATTGTTTGATGTGGGGGAGAGAGATTCAATCTTTACCCTTGGATGTTCTTTGATGGTTTCTTTTTGTTACATGATTTATGTGTTGTTAGTTTCTTGAGTCCTACCATTATTTAATGTTTGGAATTTCTTTGGTTTACTTTGTAAGTCTAGTGTAGCCTTTTCAATTTTGAAACTTGTTCTAGTTATAGTTTTATAAGAGGTTTTGTGTGTTGAGTTGTGCTGCAACTCTCGAGTAAATTCATGTATTTTGATTTAAATTTTTTTAAAAGGACAAAAATAAATAAATAAATATAATAAAAATGGATGGAGTAGAAATTCTTATCTAAGAAGGCTAATGTTGGGCAAGGATGAAATTTGAATAAGTAAAACTTTTAGGCCTAATTGTATTTAGTCTATTAAAATTTTATTAATTATGTTAGTGTATAATTATGGTATGAGTTGTGAGGTTGATTGTGTTAATCTATGAAATTGTGATGAATTAATATTTAAATAAATGAAATAATAGTGGGTAATGTTTCAATTTGTAAGATTAAAAAAAAATATTAATCAATGATTGATGTTTTATTTTATTATGATGTGAGTTATAAAGGTATTAGATTAGTAAAAATTTATGAAGATGACATTGAAAAATTGAAAACCACTAAAACTTTTACAAAAGGATCAAAGAAAAAAAATTAGAAATCCAAAAAACAAGGATCACATTGAAAAATATAATATTTGATAAATTAGGATTGAGTGATGAAATTGAAAATAAACAATACTTTTACAGAATGACCAAAACTAAAAATTAAAAATTAAAAGAATATAAACTTTAAGTTGAAATATCAATAACCAATAAGGTTAAGCTGTAATTTTTAGAGAAGAAGAGAGAGAGATGAGAAGAAGAAAAAAGGCTCATTGATGCCAAACCAAACTACCACAAGTAATACATGTCGCACCAATAAAAAGAGGACACAACAGCGCTTTCAATGACATGGTGGGAGGATATTTTTGGATGTCATGAGGCGCCACACATGCTGCTCAAAGTACATGGGTGCTTCTAACATGCTCTCGATTATGTTACACGTGAACCCACCTTTTTTTTCATTGTAAATATACTAAAATGCCCCTTGATGCTATATATATATATATATATTTTTTTTTTGCTTTCAATGATATTTGAGTATTTTTATTGTGTAATCAATATGAGAAGATACTTATTTGTTTTATCTCTATTTGGTAACGATAAATAGCCTTGTAAAAAGATTTTAATATTCTTTTAAGTCTACACTAAGTTTTTTAAATTAATATTTCATTCAATATTTTTTTTAATATTTTTAGATCATTTTAATGTGCTGATATAAAAAAAAAAAAAATATTATTTTAATGTGTTTTGAAATGAAAAACACTTTAAAAAACAATTATTATCACATTTCTAAACATACTTTTAATGCATGTGACTTTATTTATACTAATTTTAAGAGGCTATATATATGGTGGTTAAATAGGTATTTTTAATTTTATGAATTCAAATCATATGATTAATTTTTTATAATAATTTATTAAACTCTTCTAAATACATTACAATTGCAATAATGTGACAGTGCACATTTAAAAATGTTAAAAAATAATTTTAATTAATATCTAAAATGATACGAAAATATTACCGTCAAATAGAACAAACTTTGTGTGTAGTTGTAGACGAAAGGAACCAATTGCAAGATCAGTGAGGCTCATCCACGAACATGATCCACTAGCTTTTGTTTGATAGGTAGAAAATGCAATCCGATTTCGAGACTAACATGACAAAAAATAAAATAAAATAAAAATTAGATCACCGGATCAACATAAATCAACAATAAATTAAATATATTTCAATTTTAACACAACTTTTAATCTTAATTTCAATGTCTTTTTTAATTAATATAAGAAACAAATAATAATTTAAAGATTTAGATGCTTACATTTATTCAGATATTCAAAATATAAATTTAATTTAAAAGTCTTAGATATCTAAATGTTTGGTAATATATTAAACTGTGTTTTTTATTATGAGGTCTATAAAAAAATTAAATTTGTAATGCAGTTTTTGATATTGATTTCGTTAAATTCCTTTTGTTTTTGTGTTTTAAAAGTGATTTAAAAACATAATTTTTTTATTTCAAATTAATATTTTTTTATGTTTTCAAATTATTTTGATATGCTGATATTAAAAATAATTTAAAAAATAAAAAAATTATTTTGATGCATTTCTAATTAAAAAACACTTTGAAAAACAACTGTAACTACACAACTACCAAATATTTTTTATATATATTTTTTACTGCACATAAATCTCAACCATAATTTTTATCAAACACGTATTTAAATCCAACTAACCATACCAAACAATACTTTTTTAAAACTTTTTTTTTTTTTTTTTATAAAACTACAACCATACCTAAAAAACAATTTAATCACGTAAGTTTTGCAACTATCAAACAATCAAAAGCAAAGAACCAAAACATTATAATAAAGGAAACTTCAAAGCCATCCCTCAAGAAATGTTCTCACACCACGCGCCTGTGCTGCCCTTGCTCAACTGCCAACTTTACCCCTCCAATCTTTGGTCAATTTTGTCATTTTAGAGGTCCGGGTGATTATAGATAAGTTTAATATGACAGTGATTTTTAATTTTTTTTTTTTATGTGTGTTTATATATAGACACACAGACCCAATATATATATATATATATATATATAATGGGTGATTAAAAAGTATAATAATAATAATTTTTTTAAACTGTTTTTAATTTAAAAAATATTTTTTTATTTTAAAATAAATTATTTTTAATATTAACATATCAAAACAATTCAAAAATATAAAAAAATAATTTAAAGTAAAAATAATTTTAATTTTTTTAAAAATACTTTCAAAATATAAAAACAAATAAATACTGATTTTTAGTAATGTTTTTTATTTAGAAAAATCATCAAAATAATATATGTTTTTTATTTTTTAAAATTTATTTTTAGTATTATCATATTAAAATAAAAAAAATCGATTTTCAAGAAAAACAAAGATATTGTTAAAAGGCGAACAGCAATGTGGTACACGAGTGTAGGTGCGTGTGAGGGAAGAAAGATACCCCATTGAAGAGGGGTCAGCTACTTATGGAAACTGTAGTGCTTTGCTGTTGTAAAGAGTGAAACACAGGCGTCTAAAAGGTACTTTACTTGCGTGTACCCAAAAAGCATGGAAGGTAGAGAGAATCTAGAAAATGTGAAAACAAATGTCCCCATATCTTTCACATCCTTAAAATCCCCATAAAAAAAATAATATAGTAATAACAAATACAGAATAGGAAAGCGAAGTGATAGATATCATGGAAACCAAAGCTTAAGCAAAGTATATTAGACTATTAGTGAGACCACGAGTTGACAAATTCCAAGTCATTGTTTCTTTGTGAAAGAAAATAGAAAATAGAAAAAGAAAGAAAGATCTCTCTCTTATTCTTATCTGGGATTGTGGGGATCTTTCAATCCAATTCACATAATATCAGATACTGGCCCAGCAGATTTGAGCTTCTCTCCTGTATATATTTATATTTTTTTAATCATTTGGGTTATCTTTCTTTTGTCCGATGGTTGATGATTTGTGATTTTTCTATGACATTACAAAGTCACCTGCTCTTGTTTAAGTCTTTGTGGTTTTGTTTTCTTCCTTCAGATGGGAATTTTAATGGAGCTGCAGTTGAGTTCAAGGGTTTTCTGTGAATTTGAGCTCAAGTTTTGATATGGGGAGGTAGAGGATACTGATATATACAAAAGGTAAATAATTTTTTCCTCTTTTTTTGGATGATTGATTTGTCCGTACGTTGGTCTCTTAATTATGCTAATCATGGTCGGTCAACTTTAGTTGCTTAAATTCGAGTGCATGATGTTGCCATGTTATTGCTTTCATTCTCCGTCCCTGTTCTTTGTTATTTGTCAGTGGAGGAACAAAACCAATTGCTTCTCTTTCCTTGATTTGTGCTGCTGGAATCGCAGGGTTGTGTCTGGAAGGCTTTAAAGAAAACTGGATTTCAGATTATCAATTTACCTGGAATACCTGGTTTAGAAGAAAGGTCTCCTGGGATTTCAAGTAAGCAATGGCAAGAACTTTCCAATTTTGTCCTACCGGTATTTGTTTCTTGTTGAAGTTAGTAGCATAAAATGGATGTTATTGCAGTAGTATTAAGAGATGTAATACCCTTTTTATAGGGCCCTTTTGCAGTGATGTCAGAATACCAGGGTTCTCTGTTCCATAGTAGTGTCCATGTGCTTAAGAAAGCTGCTAGAAGATGTTTCTTTCTCTTTAGTTTTGCAATTTGAACTTTCTTTTCTGGTCGGAGCAGTAGTTGGTAGAATCCATTCTTTTACACTGGAACAAAGTGTATATTGCAAAGGAAAAGAATGAAGAACAACACCTAATGATCCTACGGTTACCAATTTCAAGATCATTGATTTGGGATCCTTGGAGTGAATTTCGAGTTCAACATGCTTTGAGTTTCACCACACCATTCCAATGCTCTCGCCATTCTCTTTTATCATCATCATTAGAACTGTTGGCATTGTGTGGTCATGTGTAGTTATGATGCATTACAATTAGTTATCTCTGAAATGGGTATCC
>JAAWWB010001978.1:0-50005 GCA_018804465.1 Populus tomentosa
TTCATATTGAAAAATATGGTTAGGGTCAAAAGACCTATAATAATAGGGTTTGTGTTAAGGGATTAACTTCTAATAAATTTTAAGTTGATTATTATAAGAAGTTAGAAGAGGTGATTGAACTGCAATATCATAGCAAGTAGAATAAAGTCTTTTTATTCAAATGTTATTGATATTATACCATCAATAAAGGAATCAGAGTAGATTCTCACCATGGTTTGGTCAAAATTAATACAAAGGCTAGACTTCGCAATATCAACGATATCTTTGTTTTTGCCAAACATTTTCAACATGTTTATTACACATACATTCATTTCTTTATAAACAATCTTTTTAGGGTTGATTGATTATCCATAGTGAAAACCAAACCTAAGATTCATGTCCAATTTGTTTAAAATGATTACAATAAAGTAGCTATAGGAGACATGCCTTTTAACTTAATGAGTTAGTTGATGCATATTGAGTTACTTAGTCTATTGACATAGAAGAAAATTTAATTTTTCATGTAGTTGAGAATATTTTTGTTGATCTTGGCGTTGATGAGTTAAATGATTTATTGAGAACTAATGGACATATATAATTTAATGAAAATGATGATATTGTCGAGCTTTAATTCAATGAAGAAGATTATGATGAACATTACGATGATAAAATTGAAGAAGAAGAAAACAATTCTGATTAAAAAGATTTTGAATTGATTTTAAATGTAAAACATCAATTTGTGATGAAATTGACTTTAATGTAATCTTTCATGTTGTTCATTTACAATGAACTATTGTTAACACTGATAGAGCATTATTATTATGATTTTATTATTATATTATTGAATAGAAATGGTGTTACAGTGTTGTGATTTTACTATATTTACAGGTTGAATAGATAGGAAATACAAAAACACTGGGATAAAGAAATTATCGATGGAATATAAGATACCAATAGAATTACCGATGTACAAAGTCCCTTGAAAAATCCTAGAGAGTTGGGAAAAAAGCTTAGCACTTTACCACTAACAATTACAAATGGAATTACCAACGAACTAAATCCCTTAAAAGGTTCAAGAGAGTTGGAAAAACATTATAAGACTTTTTTCCTTTTTTTTTGCAACTAAGCCTCCTCCTCCAACTTCGACCCACTAGATAAATTGTATTCAATAATATTTTTAAAATTAATAATAAAAATTTGATTTTTTATTTTAGTTTTATTCTTTTTTAAATTTTTTTGTTATTTTATTTTTTAAAAAATATTAAATACAATGCTGATAGAATTACTGATGGAATTTATATCACCAAAGAAATGACCGATGAAGTAAGTCCCTTGGAGAGTTCTAGCGAGTTGAATAAAAAAAATATAGTATTGTCACTGATAACACCACTAAAAATTTGATAAATACAAATGAAAATGCTAACGAAATATTTTTGTTGGTAAATTGCAGTGAATTTTACAAGCAGAAATATTTTCTTGGTATATAACAAGGGAATTACAGTGGAAAAAAAATTAAAAAAATACCATAAAATACGATAATGTGTCATTTATACCAATGAAATTAATTTCATCGCCAATATTAATACCATTAGTAAAATCCATCTGTAAACTCGTTGGTAAACTGTTCACTTCTCATTGATATTGTTCATCATGTCAATTACAAAGAAAATCACCAATAAATTAATTTCGTAGGTATTTTCTAGAGAGTTTTGAAATTGCTCACTTCTTAATTGCACTGGTAATTATTGTTCTTTACGGACAAAATCACCAATGAATTAATTTGGTCAATATTTTCTAGAAAGTTTTGAAACTGTTCACTTCTTAATTGCACTGTTAATTATTGTTCTTTACAAACAAAATCGTTGATGGATTGAAAAGTCACCGGTATTATTTGGTAAGTTTTTTAAAAAATTATTAAATTAAAAATTTTAATTAAATATTACAGAATGATTAAGAAGACGTCAATGATATTTGGTGATTTATGAAATTTTTTTATTAAATTAAAAATTTAAATTAAATATTATAGACGGAATTACCATAGAATGATTAAAAATATTAATATTTAATTCTCTGTCAGTAAAATTCTCCAATAAAAAGATGAGAATCCCTCATTTTATAATAGATGTGCCTCTTATTTATCTTATTCTTCTTCTTCTTTCTTCCTTTTATGTAAAAAATATCAACATCCCTTTCTTTCTCTTCTCTTCTCTTCTCTCCTCAACTCTTTCTCTTTTCCTTCACGCTCAAGTATGTCTTCTCCTCTTTTCTTATTTTCTCTTTTTAGTTTTTTTTTTAATTAACATACTTTGTGAACTTGTTTTTTCTTTTTTCTTCTCAGCTTCACTCGCAACTACATTAAGGTAAGATGTTTTCTTTTTTCTTTTTTTATTTGTTTTTTCATTATATGTTTTTTTATTTTTAAATTTTTATGTTCTTAATAATTGTATGAATGTTGTTGTAGGATTTTTTTCATATGAGATCAATTTGGTTGGATTTTGTTTTAACATTTGTTGTTCAATTTCAATTAAATTATTTAATTTGTTGCTAAATTATGGGTTCTGAAATAGGTTTTCTGAGGTATTTATTTTTTTGTGTTATTTATTTGTTGCAAATTTATTAATTTGAGTTGATTTTTTTTCTCCGAGTAACTTAGTTCTTGAGTATTATTAAGTGTTGATTTATATTAATTTAATTATTTTCTAGTTACGTTAAATTGATTGTTTTAAAAAATATTTTTAAATAATCACCGACAGAATTGTATACGGTATTTTTATCGATTATATGACAAGCTTCTCGAGGGAAATACTAATGGAATGAAGCGGATAATTTTTTTTAGTGTGCTTTTCCTGTCAATAAATCCATCTATAAAAATATTTTTTTATTACTGATGGACTCACCAACAAACCAAAAATTACCAACTAGAGTTTTACGAATAGAGCATTTCTATCTGTTATCTTGTTGATAAATTAATTGCCGACAAAATGATAGTATAAATTCTAATGAGAAATTTTGTCGATAAATATACAAATCCTAGTAGTGCAATTACAAACAAAATTACCAATGAATTAAGTCCACCAGAAAGTTGTAGAGAGTTGGATAAAATTTACAAGACTTGCCACTGTTAGACGTAATTATCCAATGCTTTAATTCCTTTGATAATATGTATATGATCACCGATGGAAGTATCAATGATTTATTTATCGATAATATTCTATAATCACCAATCGATTTATCGATGTAACGGATGCCAACAAAGATTTTTGTTTAGCGCACCTTTTTCATCTATAAATCCATCAGTAATTATATTATCGATAAAACTACTGAACAACATATAAATCACCGACGATATGTTCCAACAATATTATTCTGTGTGATGCTATTGGTATTTTTTTTTAAAAGAATCAATATTTAAAGACTGATGGAATATTTTATTAATGTTATGCAATATTCTAGTAGAGATAGTCCTATCTGACTAGGTACTCGTTTGGTAAAGTAGTTGCGGGTGAGGTTCACCCGCAGCCACGATAATAAACGTTTGGTAACCGAAATAAAAGTGCTTTTACTGGGTAGGACCCACATGGCACCGCAAGTTTCGGAGAAGCTGCTTCTCATCTAGGAAAAACATCAATAATAGAGCATGGCTCCATTGTTCACTGAACAGTGGAGCCATGCTCCTATAGCACTGTTCACTAAAGTGAATAATTTTGTTTTTTTTTTTTTTTAATAGTTTTAGAAAAACCAGTGTGAGTGAATTAATTCACTCACACTATTCACATGAACGTGAACAATATTCTTTTTGTTTGTTAAAAAAAGTAGTTTAAGGTGAATTAAATTTACTTGTACTGTAATATTAATTTTATTCCTGATAATATTTTACCTAATTTTATTGCACGCTCAAAAATTCAAGAAAACTGCAGTTCTTGTCGAATGAATTTTGTACGTAATGAAATTATAAGTTTTTTTTTTTTAAAAAAAATTGAATTTTACTTGAAAAAATAGTACTTTAATATTATTTAATAACACTACATAAATTAGAAGGATATCACATGATGACATAACATTTGTGGAATTTGATCGTAATTCCAATTATGTTCTTGTTGGGTCCGATCCAGTTAAAAAAATTTCAGTTTTTATTTTTATTTTAATTGTGTTTTATTCAAAGAATTAGAAGGAACCATGAAAAAAATCAGTTTTTGTTATTGCGTGCTTAAGAAACCATGAAAAATAGTCATTGTTGGATATATTTTGTATGTTATGACATTGCATATAGTTTAATGGAATAATAAAAAATATTTAATATCAATATTATTTATTTCATGATATAATAATAGTAGTTAAATCTACAATATTTAAATTAAATAATTTTATAATTATTTTATAACTTCAATTTAAAAAGCATTTTTTTAACAAAACACATTAAACTACTTTTTGTTCAATCTCAATTTCAACCACAGTTTTAACAAAACATTTATTTTTCCAAACCAACCTCAACTAAAAGTATTAAAAAAAAAAAACCTTTTTAAAACCATAACAGCAACTACAATACCAAACACACCCTAAATGTTAGAAGAAGAAGAAGAAGAAGAAGAAGAGCAGACCATTTGCTTGGGCGTTTAAGTCACATAATGTCTGCAATGTTAAACTTGATTGTGAAAACCGCAATGGGATTATGGGAATGCATCAGCCTATTAGGAATTAGCAATTAGGAAACTTATCCTACTTCAAAAAAGGAATACCCTCATTCATTCTTAAAATGCATCTCTTCTTTAAATATATCTTCTGTATATGATATGCTTGGACTTGATCATTGATTGTTAATCATGCAGACTTCACTAAATTCTCCTACATGCAAATATTACACCTTTATGTGTGTATTGTTATGTGTAGTTCAGTTATTTCATCAAACCATTCTCGTGATATTCGAATCATATTATGCAAAATTAATTTTGGCATAATAAGTTGTTGAAACATTAATCTATTATAAAGAGCACGAAAATATTGTTGAAACATTAAGTATTGTAATAATATAACAACATTAATCATATTTAATTTTATTTTATTGAAGTAGCTAGGTGAATTAGGTTTTCTGTGTAATTTGAAGAGATTTGTTTCCCCTTTCTTATAATTACGTATAATAATTATATAGGGAGGGATCGAACTCGCTTCGTGCTACCCTATCTCGGTGCTAAAAAGGAGTCCCTAGTAGTACCAACTGTTCTGTTTTCGTTATCAAAACCATCAGCAATCACCCCAGATGGGTTGGTTTCACTCGAAGGCGTTGCGAGCCTTACATTTGAAGCTTCAACACATTCACTCCTTAGTATTAGTAGCTTGTTGCTACAACTTCTCTACCAACAATATAAAAATGATGAACAGTTTGAAAAACAAACAATATATTTCTAGAGTAAATGTTAGTCTTAGAGTAAAAAAAAAAATTAACTCTTTTAGAAGAAAAGAAATATGTTGTTAAATAAGTTTAAGAGATAAAATATAAAAGAAAATTGCGTGCAAAATGGAGTATGTATACTCACTGCATGAGAATCCATACCTCTTCTACTGCGAAGTATGATTTGTGCTTTAATGTTTAAATATACAAATATGTTGTCTAAGTCCACTCTCTTTATGGTTAAGATATATTATCTATTAATATGTGATTTAACTCTATATATTCATAAGAAAAACATTTAGAGAGAGTGTCCCACAAAACATTTATTTATCGTATGCTATGGTGAGACACTCTTTATAATTATGGGCATTTGTCTATTATTAATATTAATACAATTTCTCAGGTTATGAAAAAAATAAAAATAAAATAAAGATCGAGACTTATATGAACATTCACTATTTCGATTATAATCAAAACTTCTCCTTTTCACTTATATGCGTAAGGAAAGTTAAAACCATGTAAAACATTGTGTTTATGCATTATTTTTTATTTTCTAATTATTATGATTATTTTCTTTATGAGGTTGTGTGATCTTAACAAGCTATTAGTAAAGCGCCAAGTTTATTCATTATGATTGATTTATACAAATATCATGTCTTTAGATATAGTTAATGTTGGAAACTTTGTTAAAATATAGATAATGGATACATTTAAGACCAATTCAAAAGTGAGGTCCGCTTATTTTTTGGGTTAAGAATTTTTTGGAATTTAATCACCAATATAACTTCTTTAACATGAAACGTTAACATGTTATAGATAAATTATAAGTGAATGAGAAATTAATCTAAAAAAAATTCTTAGTTGATATGTTTTGGTGAAACCTAAAACACTCTAAAAGAATTCTAATCCACATAGAAAAGAAACAAAACTTTTTTGGTGTTTATAAAGTGGAAAGTTAAAAAGCTAAAATTAGACTCAAAGGGCATCTGGGCTTTTAGATGAGAGAAGTCCTAGGCAAAGTGGGATTTGAGTTTAAACCATACACGTGCTCAGGTCTGAGCCTGAGTTTGAGTTCATTGGAAAATACATTTTGGGCTATAAAAAAATATTTTTTGCCAACTTAAATTTGGACTTAGATTTGGTCAATGAAGAATTATTTCTTTTAGCCCAACCCATTGTTTTGTCCAACGCATAAAAGAAATAATCTAATAAGTTTCTTTAGTATTTTCTCAACAAAACTTGAACTTTTTCAACTCGAAAGAACTTTGTTTTATGACCATGATGTTTTTTTTATTATGTATTTATGGTGGTTAATCAAAAGTTGATAATGTGAAATTAATTATGGTTAATGCCATAATTAATTCTTTAACTTTTTGGTTTCAGAATCAAATTATAAAGGGGTATTCCTCTCAAGTCTAGAGCTTTTGTATTCCTAATTTTTTTCCCCCTAATTTTACATACTCTTCCTTACCTCATTTTATTTTTTCTCATTTTAAGCTTTTGTATTCCTCTTAAGTCTAGAGCTTGGGTTTATATTGTCGAGAGATTATTGAGCCTATCTAGTTTGTTCAAATACTTTGTTTAAAAGTGCATATAAACTAAGGTGATATTGTTGGGATCTTGGGAGACTTATTGCAAATAACTTTTGCATCAAGAGAGGAATAATAAAGTCTTAAGGAAGAATAATTCATCATTGACAACAATAAAAGCTTTACTATTCAAAGTGCTTTAACAATTAAGTACATTTCTTTATTTTAATTTAAACATAGATATATTATTTAATTAGTATGAATGCTGATAGGATGTTTTCCATGATATATATATATATGTGTGTGTGTGGGGGGGGGGGGGGGCGTGTTATAAACTAAATAATCTAATCTATAATTATTTTTTGCTTACATTTAATATAAATAAATTTGATAGACTCAAGAGTTTTAGCTTATGAAATGTCAAGATGACAGTGATTCTTTCCCAAAAATAGTCAAAGAAAATTTTGTAGTGTAAGGAAGAAAAACCAATAGCAATGGCAAATGAAAGATGAAAAATATATAAAAAGAGAGGTTTGACGGTGATCTAACTTTATTTATTAGATTGAGTTTTATATGATGTAATGATTGAACTAGAGAAAGATCATTCAAAAAATAACTTTAAAATATCTTTAAAAAACTCATAATCCTCACCAATATGTTATATGTGTCTGATATTAAAATAAACTTAATGTTTGGATCATTGTTGAGCAAAATAAATATTTTTAAGTTGGTTTTTTAGAGTGACATCTTTATACTCTTTAAAAATAGAATGTTCATAAGAGAGGGGTATCTTAGTGATCGCCTCTTCAAAATTAATATATTGACCATTGTAACAATGAATAAGAAGAAGGAAAATTATAATGCCTTTTCTTCTTACCTGTTTAAGTCTTGTGATGTGTGATATAATATGTAAGATGATGTGAATTATAATTCTATATAAAGGTTAACAAATCTTAATTTATTAAGAAGTATGATGTTTGAGGAAAAATCATAAGTGTAATGTTTGTGTAAAATCAAAATTCACAAAAACACTTCCTTTCATTCAATTAAAAGTAGTGAACCTCAAAGTTTAATTCACTCAAATATCGGTGATTTAATTTTGTGCAAACTAGAGGTGAAAAAAGTAATACATTATTTTTATAAATGATTGTAAAAAATATTGTTATACTTATTTCCTTAAAACAAAGATGAAGCTCTTGTAATGTTGAAACATTACAAGAATAAAGTTGAGAATTAATTTGATAAGAAAATAAAAGTAATAAGAAGTGATAAATATGGAAAATATGAAGCATTATTTGGCAAATTTTGTTCCCAAAATGATATTATCTACCAAACTATCACTCCTTATTCATCATAATAAAATGGCATAACAGAACATAAGTGATGAATGTCATGTTAATAAGTTTGAAAGTACATTAAAACTTATGGGGAAAGGCAATTCTAATTGCCAATAATATACTTAACAAAGTACCCCTTAAAATGTTAGAAAAAGATACCATATGAATTATAAAAAGGTAGGAGATATTTCTACAAATACCTTAAAGTGTGCGAGTGTCTTACAAATATAGTTATACTCTATCCTAAAAATATCAAGATAAGACTAGAACTGTGGATTGTGTCTGCTTGCAATAATAATGGATATCGACTTCTTGTACATAAGTCAAGTATTAAGAATCTTCATCCTAATACTAATGGAATCAAGGAATGTTATTTTATTTGAAATGTGTTTCCATTTAAAGAAGCATAAAAAAAATTAAAAGAATGATTAAGGGTAGCTTGAGTAGTCATCATCAATCGAAAGATAATGAAATTGAGTTTAGGAGTAAAAATGAAGAAAATGACCAAAATCTTTGGTCCTAATTTTCTAACATATTTGTTGAAAAATAAACCTCAAACCTACTCCAATGCAATTTCTTATCCAAAAGCTTCTTATTAGAAGGAAGCAGTCAATATATGAAATAAAATCCATTATTAATAATCATATATACGAACTATTGGATCTTTCTCTTGTAAGTAAACCATTAGGTCATAAATGAATCTTCAAAGAGGAGATGAAACCTAATGATACTATTATTGATAAATACAAAGTTAGTCTAGTTGTTAAAGGATTTAGACAATATGAAAGTGTAGATTATTTTGATACATATTCACCTATATCAAGAATAAATTATATGAGAACATGAATAGTCATCAGAACTATTAACAAGGCTGAAATACATTAAATAGATGTTAAAACAAGCTTCTTAAATGGTGACATTGATGAAAAGGTTTACATGGAATAACCCAATGGGTTTATTGATAATGGACAAGAAAAAAAGCCTATAAACTTATCAAATCATTATATGGTTTGAAACAAACACTTAAATAATAACATAAAAAAATTCATGAAATTATGTTGTCAAATGAGTTCAAAATCAACAAAGTTGATATATGTATTTATGTAAAAAATATAGATAAAGGTTATGTCATTATATCTCTCTATGTAGACGATATGCTTGTTTTGGGTAATAATAACTACATGATCAAGTTTATTACTAAAATGTTAACTAATAAGTTTGACCTGAAAAACTTGGGTATTACTGATGTCATACTAGGAATTAAAAAATTTTAGGACAATTGATGAATTGGTATTGTTCCAATCTGACTATGTTGATAAATTTTCTACAAGAGATAATAACATTATGAAAACACCAATGGACATAAGTGTTTATCTATCCAAAAAAATACAATGGAATAAACCAATTGAAGTATTTTTAAATAATTGGAAACCTAATAAATGTCATAAATTATACTAGGCCTCATATCGCTTACTTGGTTAGCAAATTGAGTAGATTTTCTAGTAATCTAAGTATGAAAAATTGGAAAGCAATATAAGGGTACTTAGCCTGGGATTATATGCTACATTATACTGGTTACGCAATGGTACTTGAAAGGTATAGTAATGCTAATTGAATATTTGACACTAATGACTCAAAATCCATAAGTGGATAAATCTTCACACTTGGTGGATTAGTTGTGTTATGAAAATCCTCTAAGTAAACATGTGTTATAAGACCTATGATAGAATCAGAGTTTATTGCTTTTGACAAAGTTGGAGAGAAAGCCAAATGGCTTTAGAAATTCTTAGATATTCCATTGTGGCCAAAACCAATGCCGGTTATTTATGTCTATTGCGACTGTCAATCAACGATTTAAAGGGCACAAAGTAATGTGTATAATAATAAGTTTAGATATACAACATAGATATAATATCGTTAATACTTGCTCTTAATTGAAATTATTTCCATTGACTATATTTGTTAGCCAAAGGTTTGCCAAGAAAGCTTGGATATAATACATCGATGAGAATGAGTTTAAAGCCTTAAAAAAAATGAAAGAGTGTAATGATAGTAACCATAATTAGTTGATTGAAGATTCTAAGATCAAGGTTCAAATAAAAAACTAAGTCATATAACATTCTCGATAGCATTAAAAAATTATTGTTTATTGCTTATTTCTATATGAAATATATGCTAGCTGTAACATGATAAAGGGTGAGCATTGCTTTGAATGATTTTCATATTATTGTATACCTAATAGAGTATAATAGAATACTCTTAATAAAAAATCACCTATATGAGTGAGAAATGTGATTGTTTTTTTAAGAATTTTGTAAAATCCTGAATTATCAAAAGTACTCATGAATCCAAGATTTGCTTAAGGTCATAATGAACATAATAGTGAGCACCAAATGAAATCTTTATGTAGAAAACTATGTGAGTACTAGTATTTGAATTTACATAAAAAATAAATAGTTCAAGATATCATGTTCACTTTTCTTTGTTCCCATGAAAGAATGAGTGAACAATTGATTCTGGATTTGTTCATAGCTGATAAATCTAATAGTATTTTACCAAGAAAAGTTCAAAGTCAAAAGCTACCTATCTTGATATTATGATTCACCAAATCAATATCTCTTAGCAAATCTTTGAGTTATTTTGAAACTAGCTAGACAATTTTCATTAATGTGGGGGATTATTGAAAATTTTGTTAAAATTTGGTTAATGGGTACATTTAAGGCCAAATTAAAAGTGAAGTCTACTAAATTTTTATGTTAAACTTTTATTGAAATTTAATCTCAAACATAATTTCTTTAATATGGAACATTAACATGTTATAAAAAATTATGGGTGAATGGGAAATTGATCTGAAAAAACCCTTGATTAGTATGTTTTGGTGAAACCAAAATCCCTATAAAATAATTGTATCCCACTTAGAAAAGAAAAGAAAAAATTCTTGCAATTTATAAAATGAAAACTTTAAAAGCTAATATTGGACCTAAAAGGCTTCCAAGCTTTTAGAGGGAAGGGGTCCTAGGCAAAATAGGTTTTGGGCTAGAAGCCACACATGGGTGTGCGTCTGCTCAGCTCGGCTCATTCTCAAGCTTTGAGCATAAGCCTGGGTTTTGGTTTTAGGTTCATTGTAAAAAATATTTTAGGTCACAAAATATTGTTTTTGGTCAACTTAAATTTAGGTTTGGAATTGGTCCATGGAGAATTATTTCTTCATAAAAAAACAAAACTTTCTTGCAATTTATAAAATAAAAACTCTTAAAGTTAATATTGGGCCTAAAAGGCTTCCAAACTTTTAGAGGGAAGGGGTCTAAGGCAAAATGGACTTTGGGCTTAAACTCATACAGATGTGCGTGTCTGCTCGACTTGACTCATTCTCGAGCTTTGAGCTTGAACTTGGGTTTTGGTTTAGGTTCATTGTAAAATAAGTTTTAGGTTATAAAACATTATTTTTGGTCAACTTAAATTTAGGTTCAGATTTGATCCATGGAGAATTATTTCTTCCTACCTAACCCACTATTTTGTCTAACCTATGAAAGAAAGAATATGAACAAGTTTTCTTAACTAAAAAGACATTTATTTTATAATTATAATGTTTAGGTTTTATTATGGATTTATGGTAGTTAATCAAAAATTGATATATAAAAATTAATTCTAGTCAATATTATAACTAATTCTTCAACCTTTTTGCTTTCAAAATTAACTATAACAGAAGGGATTGAAGGAAGAGTTCAACATAATGTTTTATCATAGTTTTACATATTTTTCCTTACCTTAAATTTTAATGTTTTTCTCCTTATTTTCAAGCTTCTATATTCCTCTCAAATCTAGAGCTTAGGCTAAAATACCTTATTTAGAAGTGTATATAAACTAAGGTTGTGTTGTTGGTATATTAAGATGCTTATTGCAAATAATCTTTGCACCAACAAAGAGATGAGCAATAAAATCTTAAGAAAGAATGATTCATCATTAACAACAACAATATATATATATATATATATATATATATATATATATATATGATTTCACTCGTATTATTTTATTATGATAAACAAAACAAAAAAATATAATTATTTTTGGCTTACACTTAATATAAACAAATTTGATAGACTTAATATAACCAGTAGTTTTAGCTTACAAAATATCAAGATGAGAGTGGTTTTTTCCCAAAACGAGTCAAAATATTTTCTTGTGTAAGGAAAAGATACCCGTTTCATGTAATTACATATGAAAGATGAAAAAAAATATAAAGTTGAATAATTTTGAATTCAACCAATGACAACTAATTAACTGGTTACAAATAATTTTTTTAGTTTACATTATTAATTAATACATGTTATCATTGATATTCAATATAAATTTCATATAAGTAATAATAGATGATCATTTTTCGATACATCGAGTTTCAACTAAAAGGTTGCGTAAGATAGAATATTGTAATGGGGTTGAGGGTTTTATTGGTTATGCACTAACTAATTCAAAAAATATTAGTAGAGGTGGTATTAGAAGTCCATGAAAGAGGTGTAAAAAAGAGAGTAATAAATTAGATTAATAAATTATAAAATAAATAAGGAAATATAAGTACCAATTGTTTCAAAAATTCAAGCTAAGCATTTAAATTTAGTAAACCAATATATTTACACTGTTATTGTTGATGTATTAATTGTCATGATTAGGCATAATTAATTCTTCGGGGAGAAAGTTTTGCTGCGTGGTGAACATTTAAGGTCATAAAAACGAATATGTACCAGAATCTCCTCAGAAAGATATATATATATATATATATATATATATATATATATATATATATATATATATATATATATAAAGCAGGAAATATCCAAAATGGTGAAGCAACAGTCACTTTCTGGGAACCAGCCAAAGCAGAAAGAAAAAGTTGGTGAAAAACAGCGATGGAGAGGCATCTTGACCTCGTCGAGTAGAATCTGCAAGTACATATTTCCATGCAGTCCATAGATGAGAGCTAGGAGTGTTTCAAGCAACTGGTCAATAATTTACTGAGAATTGCATACTTTTGGCAGCCATGCGAGCAAGATCCCATTGAAGTTTCCATCCATCTTGTATTCAATCATGCACTCAGAGCTAGCTAACTGATCCTTCTAGCTCCATCACACTATCCAAAATTTAAACCTAGGTCAGAGAGATCTTCAATAAAGGGTCTGTATGGAAACGAATGAAGATCGTATTTAATTTCACTTTTACAAAAAAGTTGAAAAGATTCTTGCAAGACAGTCATGGATCTTGTAAGAACAGCTACAAAGGCCATTTAAACCAAAACTACAGAAGAATGCTGCACAGGTATTTTTGCGCAGGTGAGCTTTAGTCATTTACCCTATCTTTTTTGAACTTTATAAAATAAATTCTAAACTCCATATTGGTATGAATAAATGAATGTTCACACCCACTTATGAAGTGGGTGGGAACACTGCATTTGATTTTCCCCATCTCACTTTAATGAAGAAATACATGGATGGATTATAAATTAATACCTAAATTTGAAGCATTTATCATATGAAATCTCGAGGGTCAACTGAGAAAATGAAAGCTTTAAGTGACAATCAAATGATTCCAAGAAAAAGAATAGTGATTTACCTTTATCCCTTTTCCTATTAATTACAAAAATAAAAGTTTCACTCGTGCAGGCACACAGTAAATGATTCCATTTTTCATGAGTGAATGCTCACTCACTTTTCATTTTTCTTTTCTTGTGCAAGTAAATTTAATGACAAGTTTTTACAAGACTAGGCAACTTTGCCAACTAATCTATATATGAGATTTATTTATTTATTTGACACTCACTTTTCACTTTTCTTTTCTTGTGCTAGTAAATTTAATGACAAGTTTTTACAAGACTAGGCAACTTTGCCAACTAATCTATATATAAGATTTACTTATTTATTTGATTTCACAACAACGATAATGCATGACATCACCCTAAAAATCAATGTGCATTTCTTGAGGCAGATTAGCTTTAAAAGTTTTGTATTACAAGAAAATATTAGGAAATAATATAAATTATATCTTGAAATTTTATTTATTAGTTTAAGTATTTTAATTGCATTAGTTTTTTAATGTAATATCAAAGCCTTGATGACCAAATAATCGCGAGTTCAAATCTTACCATCCTTATCCAATTATCTGATAAAAATTCAGCACCATGTAATATAGGTTTATACAAGTTTCAAGTTTAAAAGGTTTTTATTTTAGAAGATATATTAAAGAATAATATAAATTATATTTTAAAATCTCACATAATAACTTAAACTATAATATTAAGATGGTTATTTGACAAAAAAACTTGTCTCTAGCGTGTTCAAGGATTTCATTGATGCAATTTCTCTTCAGGGAGTTCTTGGGTTTGGGCATTTCATACTCCAGTAACTAGTTGTGAAGATTTGAAGGAAGATAACAAGGTAGCTTTCGAGTGAGTTCCTGTTGTAGCCTGTTGTTGTATTGTATTTTTAAGCATAGAATGCTTATTCAAAATCATAGCACCATGGATGAAAGGGAAAGGTGTCAAGAAAAGGTGATGAGTGTAACTAAACAATTAAGAGATAGAAGAAAAGGGGAGGAGAAACTCTGGATGTGACTTTTGTCTCCCAATATTCCAAAGAGGTCTGCATCAAATCAAAACCCCATCTTGTAATGGAGGGACCCTAATTGCACTATCTTGTTCATCCATTCCAAAAGCATGGCTCTCAAAAGTATCTTCCCAGCAAGGATACCTCTGCGAAAAGCATCTTCTCAATTTTATGTCAAGAGCAAATCTCTCTATAACCCCTCTTCTTACATCAATTACTCTTAATTACCTCCTTAATTATCTAGTAAACCATCAGTCTAATTGAACAGGAACTCGAGAGCAAATGGGGATGAACTTTTTTTTTTCTTTTCACACTTGTAAATTACTGCAATTTAATGTTTTGTCGTTTTTTAGTTCTTGAAAAAGATGGCCACAAGTATGAAAGTAAGGAGAGGAAATGAAAATGTAAGGTAATATCAAAACAAACACTACCAATTCCCTTCTCCTCATCTGTAATTTGTGTTGCACTTTGTAGCATAAAACATCTGGGAATATATAATTAAAAGGATAGCTAGTTAACTAGGTAAACATTTTTTTTCCTTCGATAATTTGACTACAAACATCGATTTTACAACTTCACTAGGCAAAAGAAGACATTTCACTAGAAAGATTCACCATGGCTGCTGCTTTTCTCTCTGTCCTTTTAAATTTTGATTTCCAACTTTTCCATGCGCTAGCTGGTAGCCTAAATAGGGTTTGCATGGATTCCAATATCATAGGTGTTTTTCTTTTCGCTTCATAGCCCCAACAAAATGTAGTAAACAAGAGTTATGGGCAATGCAATCAGCATCCCAAATATGACACTGCAAATGGAAAATCAAAAGCAAGAGATGAGAATAAGAGAAAGGAACACAAAAGGAAAAGGAAAAAAAAAAAAAAGTTCTGTGCAAGCTTATGATGCTTTTCTTGAAAAATGTACTCACCCTGTGCTGAGAATTTCAGGATGCACGTTGTACTCCTTGGCAAAGACAAAGGGGACTATTCCTTGTGGTAGAGCTGCCTGTGTTTTTTGTTTGGAAATCCAAGCACAATAAAGGCAAGAAGACATTGTTAGAAAGGTTGTACAGACGTTTGTTGTTCATCAAGAACCCCAAACGAGTCCTTATTTTGATTAATTATTACGCTCACTGTCATTGCTTTTTCCAGATCAGTTTTAGCTGCCATCAAAGTATTCAGTCTTTTTCATCAGCTACAACACCGAGTACTGACTGACACCGTGTAAACATAAATATAAATATGTATTGGGTTTTGGAAATAAATAAAAAAAAATCTGAAAAAATTATACCATTGTTCTTGTTTTATTCATTTGGCAATATGGCTCCTTCCACATCCAGTTCTGCTACCCTTTCAAGGATTCAGTGTTTTTTGCACTAAAGAGTCCAAGACCCATATGGGGGACACTTGAATAGGCATCATGTATAAAATAATTTCTTCTGACAAAAACCATTAATAAAAAACCTTATCCGGACATAACAACAATATTGTTTGAGGAAGGAGTACTTGAAATCTTTTGTAGTTAAGTAGGATTGGTTGTGTCAGAAGGAGGCAAGAGAAAGAGCAAAAGGGGTGTTAAAGTGACCTGAACAATGGCGATGTGTAAGAGCGTGCCTCTAATACCAACAGCAATAGAAGCAGCTGCCATGATAGCTGGACCTGTAAGGAATCTCACAGCCATAGAAAAAGTTGCAATGGAATTTCCACATGCTATGATCCTTGGTTGCAAAGCCATGAACAGACCTGTCAAAACATCAAAAGGCAGCAACAGGCAATAAGAGCACGCTCACGCTCATCCACCATTTTTTTTTTTTTTAACAGACCGACCTTTCATCATCACTACCATTACCCCTCAGTCCTCATCAACACAAACTAGCTAGCTAGGTAAAAAAGTGAAAGGAAAAAAAAAAAGAAACAAAAC
Organism: Populus tomentosa; assembly: GCA_018804465.1. Taxonomy (NCBI): domain Eukaryota; kingdom Viridiplantae; phylum Streptophyta; class Magnoliopsida; order Malpighiales; family Salicaceae; genus Populus; species Populus tomentosa. The sequence continues at coordinate 16,742 of JAAWWB010001978.1, forward strand.
CCCCCAACAACATTATCATCACTGCACTGTTTGGCACACTTTACTTTGCTAGTTTGCTTGCTTTCTTGGAGCATTAATAATGAAAAAGCAGCAAGAGAGAATCAAAAGATCTTTTAGCTAACCAAATGGTAAAGAATGGATGGATCGTGAGTTTTAACGAAAGTAAAAGGAGAGACAACAGCAGTGTGATACTGACCAAGACTGAACATTGCCATGCCAAGCCCTGCATCTGACAGAATGGAAATGGACTTTGCTATAATGAGTGGCATCTTTACATTCCACCTGTAAGAACCAGAAATTCAAAAACAATCGATATCCCAGTAATCGAAAAACCAAAACACTCAAGATCATAATGGATTTAGGAGCACTGTACCTGAAAGAAACTAAAGACCAAATGAGACCAATTAAGCTGGAGTAAGTGTTGGGATTTCTGATAAGTTTTCTCCAGACCATGATTAGTATAAGCCTTGTCATGACACTTGTTGGAGGCATTGGTTTTGGTTTCCCATCAAAACCGCCTTTCTCACCTTCATGGCTATTCCTTTCTCTGTCCAACCCTCTATTTCCAAAGCTAAAATCATCCCTCTCCAAATTATAGTCCTCCTGGTTTTCTCTCTGCCCCTCTACTGAAACTCTCAAAGCCGACAAGCAACGCAATAAAAAACCACATACTAATAATAAAATAAAAAATAAAAAACAGTTGAACAAAAGTACAAGAAGAAGAAAACAATCTAAAATCTAGATTGATGATATTTACAAACTAAGAAATTAACTACACTGAAAAAACTAAATACCTTTTCCAGGGGATACAGCAACTCTAACATCTTTCAGGTCATGGGCGCCATAATCATGACCACAAAAAACATCTGAAACAGGCGAAGCGCTTGAACTCCAAACAAACATGTGAAGGTCCCTACCATCTTCAGCTTTCTGCTGGGCCTGGCCATTAGGCTTCTTTGCAGCAGCAGCAGTAGCATTATTAGCATTGGCAGAAACACCTTTAGATGCAGCGGTTGTTGGAGAGAACATGCCAGGGTTTGGTGCTGGATAATGAGTTGCACCACCTGGCGCGTGGTAATGGTGGAACCTTGGTTTGTTACTTCCACCATGTTCTTCTTCAAAATTTGATGGCCGTGGTGTCGGTCCCCTCGATGCTGATAGTCCATAAACATCTGAAGCACCAAAATTAGAGTTTCTACCAGCAGCCATCATCGAGTAGAAATCTGTATGGTTGAAGCTAGACCCTCTTGGAGTTGGGTTTCTTGATGATTGTAAAGAGTAAATCTCTGCATTTGTGAGATTTGATGGCCTTGGTGTTGTTGATGACAGACCTTGAGACCTTCTTGAGAAAATATCTGATCTTGAAGCATTGGATTTCCTAACAGTGACATGTAGCTTTCCATCTTCTTTGATCTCTGCTTCAGTTTCTAGAGGCTGTCTACCATCAAGTGACATGATATCAGAATCAACATGGATTGACACAATGGAACCAGCAGTGTCTGGGAATTGCTCAGAGATGAGCAGTTTAGCACCCCTATATTCGAACATAAACAACATCAAAGTGTACCAAATGATACATTGAAGGACAACAACTTGCACCATTAAACTACCAGAGTAATCACCATACATTCCTTTAAGCAAAGGAATGCCCATAACAAGAGTGTTTGGCAGGGTTGAAAGCGAGAACAATGTAATGGTCCATTCCAAGCAACCCCTTTTACTCAACTTAGTCCAAAGTGCTAATACTACCAAAACTATGATCTTCTGTAGAGAATCAGCAGTTATGAAACGAAGGTTCATATTATAAGGATCATTGGTAGATATGAAGTGGAAAGAGAGGAGAGGGACTGCAAAAAGAGCCACAAAACGGTTTATGCCTGAGCACTGATCAGGAGTGAAGATCTTCCACCATTTCACCGAGCCGTAGGCTAAGATCATGGCCACGTAAAGTGGCACCATTGCAGTCATTACATGGTAGAAATCTGTTAAAGAAATCATCTTTGGTTACTATTTGAATCACCCAAAACTAAAGATCAAGTCTTTTGAATGTGCAGAAAAGACTGAAGTTGTTCAAATAGACCAAACAAAGTATGAGCTAACTAGAAGAGAAGAAGAAGAAGAAGATGGTTCTTGAACTGGTGGTGAGGGTGAGGGTGAGGGTGACTGTGATGATAAGAACGGCGAAGTACGTGGCCTTGGGGTTTTGGAGTAGCTGGTGGTAATAAACAGAATTGAGGAATTCTTTTTACTTTGCTTTGAGAGTTGCGAGACCAAGCTTGCACTTGCAGTCCAGTCCCCAAAGCACAAGCACAGGTGTGCTTTTTTTTCTTTTTTTCTCTTTGTTTTTTCCCCCTTTTGTAATGAGTTTTGTTTGGATTTGAGAATGAGAGAGATCATGGCCTGGGGTGTTATTATAAATATAATAATTATTTGATGTAACTTGTTGAGTTGGTATCTGGCTCAATCTTCAATGGACCAAATGAACAGTCCAAAAGTGTATAGCTTATAGAAAAAAAAGAGAAAAAAAGGCATTTTACTTGGGAGATTGAAGACGGTATAGATTCGAATTGATTTGTATGAGTAATATATATATGTTATTCCATAAATAATAAATATAATATAAACATTACTAAATCCAAATATATGTATATATATTATGTTAATATATTAAGATATAAATACTTTTCAAGAGTTTGGCAAGGATCCTCAACCCTTTTCTTTTTTTCTTCTTGGATTCTCTTTTTTAAGCTCATGGTTGTAGCGACTGTGTTATGGCCGTCAGTGTATGTTCTTATTCTTTTTATTTCATATCATTCTTTCTCGTGTTTTTGTACAAAGATTTTGCTATGGAAATGAGGAACATAATATTCTTTTTCTTCCTAATTAGTGGTGAAATTAAAATCATTTTGGGGAGAAGTGAGATAGCTCCACAAACTTAGATATGAAGCACTAAATAGAGTCGAGGAAAAGAATATGCAAATGCAAAGGGAGAAGATTGATGCCCTTGTTTGTCCATTCTCTCATCAAATTTCATAAATACTCGGCTCTCGGCAACTTCAAGAGAACAAATCCAATACGTTGAGAAAAAAAAAGTATGTTACTTTAGGGTTTTAATCGCTTGATGTTGACTAAATACCCAACTACCCAAATCACCTTGCATCTCCTGATGTAATAGAGGAAATATTTTCATATTTTAGAGTATTATTACTTAAATCATCGTGTTTGAACATTATTATTATTATTTTTAATTAAAATTAATTAATAATATGAGATTTTTAGGGTGGATTTATACAAATTTTAAGTTTAATTTTTTTTTGTTGAGAATGTATATTAAAATATAATAGTCAAAAGGAGATAAAATAAAATCGATAAAGAATAAATTCATACTCCAATTATATAACAATTCACTATATTATTCATGAAAGACATTTGTCAATTTTCTCTGACGCAAACCTTAATTAGCTAATATGGAGCTAACATAACCTGAAATAGATCTAAGATCTCTACTACATCGTCTTTTTAGCTTCAAACATTCAAATGGTTAATTAGATTGAAGTTAAAACAAAATGGGTTTTGATATGGATTGATATTTCTATTACGTAATTGAAGATCAATATTTGGTCCGCTAAAATATTATAATGTTGCGGTTATATAAATTAATTATTCTAACTTAACCAAATAAAATAATATAAAGCAAGTAAAGGGTTCATCTCACGAAAAAAAATTAATTCAAGTCTTTATGCTAAATGATTCAAAATTGAAGGGGTTTGAAATTATATAAACTATGCTAGGGTAAACAAAATAAAGTAATCAGATTAAATAAATCAAAACTTATTAAGAAAAAAATCTTGATTTTAAGTAAACATTCACCGACAAAATCAAAATGATCATTGAAACAATGCGTCAATTTGTATTATGAATATTTATTTTTTCTTAATATTAGTTAGTTAGTCAATTCACAGTATAACTAACCCTAATTATTAAACAACCACAATATCTACACTAGTAATTTAATTTAATTGTAGCCTTAAGAACTATATAGGTTGATAAATCTAAATAACATAATTGTCTGTAGTCTATGTTCAATTTAATTAAATGTTTTCTCTAAAATTAATAATATAGATCTGTCATAATTATTAAATTTAGTTGCTTCATAAGTTAAATATCACATTCCAGTTTTGATAGCAAAATTAGCAATAGATTGGTTAGAATAATAACTTAGAGTATGCTTTAACAATCAAGCTGCACAATCATAAGAAATAAGTATAGGACAATATTCATATTCATCATATAAATTAAAAAGAAAATATAAAATAGATCTTATAGTTTTTGAAATTTAAAGACTTCTATATCCTTTCAACCAAGAAAAATAACTTAATCTTACATGACTATTGAAAAACTAAGAAAGATAAAAGATAAAAACATTATTTCAGGTATAGAAAAAAAGATAGGAATTTCTTTCTTTTTCCTGGCCACCACCCTCTTTTCCTTTTCCTCTTTCCTTTTATTCGATAGAAAGCCCTACTCCCCCCATTCCTGCTAATTTGTTTATATCCTAAAAAAAATATAAATGTCCTTTTCAAAATAGACAATAAATATTTAAGTAATACAATAACTTTTTCCTATAAAGAAGAAAAAATAATCTAGCATAAAATCATCAAGCTTTGATTTTGAACTTAGTGAAGTTAATTTGCCCAAATAAATATCTTTTCTATATAAAGAAATAATTGTCATATTGGTTTGGATGTTTGGGAAGCAAGTTGAATTTGTTTCTTTACAAAACCTGTCTGCTAATAAATTTTATAAGTTGTCTTAAAAAACTCCTATCTCTCTCATAAGAGCTCATTTTCTTTTGAAATTTGGTAGGTTGATAGTTCTTTGAGTCAGGAATCCAAAAAAAAAAATTGAGTTTGTATCAAATAAACTTATCTAACTTAATATATTTAAGTTGGAATGGCCAAAGGTTAAAAACTAATAGAATACGAGACTTGTTTTTGAAGGCTGCGATTTCCATGCTCTTTATTTTGTTTTTCTTGCCATAAAGGTATAGAAAAGCATGGATATTAGTTTTCTAATGCCACTAGAATCACTTCATTTTAACTTTTACAGGTCAAGTTTTGTGTAAAACACCGATCAAAGATCAAATCTGTCAATGTTGACACAAGTTGGAACACGATATGAATTTTATCTCCAAATTATTCCTTTTTGAATCTTACATCAAAAAATACCTTCAAAAAATAAAACAAAGAATATCAATACATTTTATATATATAACATTGGCAAAATACTAGGTAAATATAGATAAAACTATCGAATAATATGGTTGGATCATATAAGGTAAATTGACTTGAATTACATAAATAATTAGTAATTTAATTGTCAATAATAATTTGATATCCTTTTTTTTTATCTGAACATTAAAGTTAGTTTTTAAAAAATATATTTAAAAAGAAACTCATTCCTTTATATGTAGTAGAAAAATACCTGATTTCACTTGACATATAGACTAATCTAAATTAAATATCTTTAATATATAATAAAAAATATTTTTGTTTAATAATAATTAGAATACATCAATAACTACATCAAATAAATAAAATAATAAATCACTTAATAATAATTATAATACATCAATTATAATATCGAATAATTAATTATATACTATTGATAGTACTAATTAGCTTTATGTTATCATTTTTAATTTAATATTGCAATATTTAACATTTGAAAGAATATAAAGCTATTATAGTGACTAATCATGCTGGTTCATTGCAATTACAATTACAGAGAAACCTAAAAAAATCGTTGTCCTTTGACTATAAATTATAAATTATGGTAACTCTTCTTCCGATTCATTTTGGATTAGATTTTTTTTTTTGGACATCAATTTTTTTTATTAGAATATACAATTCTCAATTAATTTTATTAAATATATATATATATATAATTTTTTATTTTAAACTAATTTTTCCCTAGTATTGAGATGAAAATCTTTCTTAATTGGGCATATAGTAAAGCACGAGCCAACATACTAATACAAAACTCTTAATATTGTGCACACAAAACATTATTCATGTTCTCACATTTCACTATAAACTCACTATTCAGAATTTTTTAAAAAAAATATTTTCATCCTCAAACTTTTTCTTATGTGATTTCATTATTTTTTGGCTAAATTAAAGGATATTTGAATCAAATTTTTTTACTAAGGATAAAATTGAAATACAAATGACCAAAATAGAAAAGACGCCATAAATAGATAATGGTTTCAAAGTTCTCATAGAAAGTTTACTTTAGTCCTCAAACTTTATAAATTTTACATGTTTGGTCCCTAATATTTTTGTAATTTAATTTTGACATAAAATTTTAGTTTTTTTTTTTTTTTGTAGTTCCTAGTTTGAAAAATAAAAGAAAGTGATCATTGAGTTTCGATATTAGAGAGAGAAAATCGATGTTCACATAATTTTAATTACTAAAATAATCGATATTGAGGTCAATAGGTTTAGTTGGTGCGAGGAGTTGTTATGAGGTGTTTTGTCACCATGAGATCATCTAAAAAAACTAGATCTAAGCTCAAAAATATTTTTGATTCCAAGTTGATTTTGGTTATTATGTGTTTTTTTAAGGCTATTTATGGACTTGTCAACATGTTTAGGGCTTTTGTTTTGGGTCAAAATAGATTTTTGAATCCAAAATATAATTTTTTTTTTTTTTATAATCACAATGACCAGAATATAGAGAAATCAAAATGACACATCGCTTGAATTTTTATTTTTTTTCAAAACATATTAGGGTGGACAACATGTCACCCCTTTCCAATTGCATTTTAAAAAAAAAAAATATGCCCATATACTAGCCCTTTCTAAGGGTTAGGCGCTGGCCTAACTTGCTATGTTTAGTGATGCATGATTTTATTTTGTAATTTTTTTTAAAAGAAATCATGATTTTTTTTTTGTGTTTTACTTAATATTTTTTAATATATATTGAAATTAATATTGGCATTTAGTCTCATATATATATATATATATATATATATATATATTACTTATTTTTCAAGTATTTGATTTTCATATAGATTATTTTAATTCATCTGTAAAAAAATTTTATGTTATATGTAATTGAAATTTATTTTTAAAAATAAAAATATTTATTTTTGGATAATATTCATAATAAGTGCAACCTTATAAAATATTTTTTCCCTTTTATTTTATCTGTATTTATTTTTATTATTATTTGATTAAATAAAAAAATTAATTTTAATAAACATAATTATTGAAAATAGTCAAGTAAATAACTCGTATAACGATATCAAATATCTAGATTTATATATGTCTGTCGACTTTTTTATATATGTATTTAGTTATTATTAATACATTTTTATTTATTTATTAACATAAATAATTATTAATTTATTTAATTAGATATGTACATAAATATTTTTATTTATACTTAATATTTTTTATGTAAAAAAAATCTACAAGTTTAATTTTCAAACTCGTGTCGAAAAGGGACGCTAAATCTTGGACTAAAGAACAATAGGCAATACTCGTACTCTTCCAAGAAATATTTTACTTTCCATTCCAATGAGATTTACACACGTTTATCCTTTTAATTTTACGAATCCGATTTTATTGGATGCCTCTAAAGAGACAACTCAGATTATTTATCAATAATTTGTTAAATGGATTCGAGACCAAGGGAAACGAGAAACTAGAGAGGTTTTTTTTTATTATTATTATTTTATTCCGGATTCGGTAAATCTTCGTATGGACCCAACGTCGTCGAATATATTCTAGTAACAACCAAATTCACCTTCACATTATTTAAACAATTTTTTAAGAAGCCAAATTGGCTTAAAATAAAGATACCCTCAAATTAGCACCCACCTCGTTTATTAAACAATATTTAAATTAGCCCCTAAAGAAACAATTATCTCGACCAAAACACTTAGGAGTTACAAAATCTTAAATCAAGTCCTTACATCCGACATCTCTTTATAACAATTTACAAAATCCTTCCAACCCTTACTTGTTATGCCCGGGAAGATGTGTCCCAAATCAATCATAGGGTAAATCTCGATTATCCATGACTAAAAGAGAAATTACTCCATCGTTTGCAGTTTTAACAATTTCTAATGACTTATTTTTTTTAACAGAGTTGATGAAGGGGCTTCGTCGAGGAATTTGTGAGCCTTTTGGATGTCCAAGAACTGCTGGGAGATTGATGGTGTTAAAGGGGATTATGCTCTTTATTGGTGGCGGTGTTCTTGCTTGATCAAACGTGCATGCTTTTTCTAGTGATTTTTCATTACTTGTTTCGCTTTAAGAAAATTTTAGTACAATTATTCCCTTAGAAAATAATTATAAACCCAAATGAAGTGCAAGTATTCTCATGCTTACTTTCTTGTCTATGTTCTACTATATTCCTTAAGGAAACTAAAGTTATTTATGTACACTCAATGGTACATGCAGTGAAACTAGGGCTCCGTTTATTTGCAGAAAAGTGAATTCCTTTTGGAAAATGAATTTCGGGGAAAGTGAATTCCTGGAAAGTGAATTCCGAGAAAGTATTTTCCGATGTTTGGTAGTGTTATGGAAAACACTTTCCAGTGTTTGGTTGTATTATGAAAAATGAACTGGAAAATAATTTATTAATAAATTATTTTTTTTTCAAATTTATCTAATATATATAAAATATTTAATATAAAATATTTAATCACTTACAATAAAAAAAAATGAAATCTAAAATGTATAATGATGAATTTTTTTTTTATTATATCCTATATTCATACATAGCTTATTTTATAAAATATAACTATATATATCATATCATATTATAGAGAAATAAGCTTGTGAAATATTTTTTACTATTCCATGAAACCATTTATAATTCCATTACATACGAAATACATCCGACAAAAACTATAGTTTTAATAATATTTTTAGCATGTAATAAAATTGGATAAAATATTAAGGTATAAAATTCACTCTAAACTATTTTTTTTTAAATGTTAAAAAAATAGCACACTTAAAAAAAAAGAAAAAAAAGAAGAAAAAAAAAAAGTTACCGCAGGCAAGCGAACAGTGCAAGAGAACTGCACTGTTCACTATTTTTGAGTGAACAGTGTACACAATACACTGTACATGTTAATTGCACTGTTCATTGAACAGTGCAATTAACATGAACAGTTAAAAAAGCATGAGAACGCAGGCTGAGGAAAGTGTTTTTCAAAAATAAAAAGCGGAAAACACTTTCCTGAGATTAACGTTAACATTTCCTTTGACTAACTTTCCATGTATTTGCCAAACATGGAAAAGTGAGGAAAATGGTTTCCAGAAAAGTGAATTCCTGGAAACAAACATGGCCTAGATGTTTTATTATTCATTAAGTAAAGAGATGTAAAATTATGGTTGTATAGCTAAAACAGCCTTGAAGAAAACAGAAAACTCTCATTTGACGAGAGATTTGTCGGATACTTCAAAGAGTTGGAGTGCCTATAGTGGAAAAGTCGGTTACTCTTCTTTGTCATGCCAAATGGTAAAACTTTAGATTGAGTTTGTGAATTTCCATAGTTGCTTCTAGAATGAGGTTTATTGGCTTAGCTATTCCGTACTCTCCTGTAAAAACAAGTTTTTTATTATGATTAAAAAAAAACATTTTAATATTTAAGTTAATAAATTATAAAAAAGAAAGAATGTATAACAACAAAAACGATAATACAGAAGAGTATATATTTTGATAATTGTGTTGTTTTGTTGTCTTGTATGAACTTGTGTGTTGATATACGATAACTTGAGATATTTATATATATTAATCATATAAAATCATCTATTGAGACTTGAAGTTATAGATAGATCAAATGGATATAATCATAAAGAATAATAATCCTTTAACGCACCATACTTACATTGATATTGGTGAGAAAGCTACTAGAACCTATTACCTATTAACAAACATGGTTATCTAACTTTGATAATTTAATTGAGAAAATAAAATTGTTAACAACTAAATTGAGAATCATTCTATAGATAGGATGATGATTTGAGGTTTCCTAAAATGTAAAATGCAAGAATTCTCCATATTAGATTAAAAGCAGCTGTGTTTTTAAAATACATCAATATTAAACAAGCATTAAAATCATTTAATAGAAACATGATTTGACATTAGTACAAGAGCCTGAGGGGAAATTAAAACCAACGTATGGAAACGTGAAAAATAAACTAAAAGGATATTTCTTGTTATTCATAAAAGAGAGAGAGAGAGAGAGAGAGAGAGAGAGAGAGAGAGAAAGAGAGATTGTTGTTGTTTTTTCTTTAATTAATATTCTCTAAGGAGTTGTTCCTCGGGTTGGGAAAGGGAATTATAATGTATTTGCAATCTTTATAATAACATAAAATCAGGTGTTATTTGTTTTTCATAATATAGCTTGTGTTTGAAAAGTATTTTGCATATTTTCTATGGAAAATAAATTAATTTTCTATTTTCTTCTATGATAATGAAAATTATATTAAAATATTTTTGTCGTATGAAGAAAAAAATAAGACAAAGGTTAGTGATGGAACCCAGCTGGTTTTCATGACAAGAATGGATTTTTAAAATATTTTTTCAAGTTGGAAAGGGTAAAAAACAATTAAGGAAATTATTTTTCATGATATTTTTTTCTCCTAACAAGTGGATGAAACTTATAGGTTATTCAAGGAAATTTTACCAATTTGTAGTTTTTTTTTCTTTTTACACTTTATATATTTGGGACTGTTTTTCATGCTGAAATGTATTAAAATAATTTTTTTTATTTTTTAAAAATTATTTTTAAAATCAACGTATCAAAATGATCTAAAATATAAAAATAAAAAATTAATTTTTAATAAAAATAAAATTTTAAATTTTAAAAAATATTAACCTGCATTTGCTAACAATCTCTAAACCTCCTCCTACAAAACAAGGAAGTTTCTATTTATGGAGCTTGATATTTACTGTTGAAAATCTATAGACGAGCAAAATTGTAAAAGAGAAGGGGAAAAGAAGAAAGAAATCATGAGTAATTTGCATGAGTGGAGGCCATGGAAAACCCTCTCGGCAGACCACATTTGAAAGCTTTTCCACAACATGGTGCGCCTTTTTATCAAATCTTAATGAGCATATTGTACGAGCTAGCCATGCCTCTGTTGATTGACTTGTTCCACACTTGTAAAAAGTGAAATTCAGCGACAGTGAAAGGAAGAAGATGAAAGGTTTTTTCGCCGAAGCTTTGATGGATAGGGTCCATATTGAACAGTGCTGACCAATTTTCAAACCTGCCTTCGACAGCTGCTCCTAAATTCGTCAATCTTTTCGACTACTTGAGAGGGATCTCTGAAAGCTGCTTTTTTTCTCTCTTTTTTCTTGGAGGGGAGGGTCCACCATTTTTATTTAGACATGGCAGGAATTCAAATTAGTCTGAAAGTTTCTCATGCTCTATAAAAAGAACTTTTCGGTCAAAAAAAAATAATTTGTCTCGAATTTAGTATTAGCCTTGTATTTTAGTTCTTTGTCGTTTAACTTGATATTTTTACTGTAATTTAAAACCCAATTTTATATAATTATGCCATAAAAAGATTCAATTAAAAGAAAATGAAGAGATTTGAATGCATCCATCATACGTGTAGAATTTATAAATTTTTCTATTTTGTCTACCTATGAATTGTTTTCACGACCAAATATATATTAAACCATGAAAGTATCTCTTAAGAGAAAGGGGAATGAAAAGAAAAGTGTACAGGAAAGATGCTACATTCTTTGGCAAGTAGTCAGACAGACAAAGAGGCAAAAGCACAATTGTGCGGAGTAAATAAAACATGCTAAATTCATATTTATTTTTAATAAAAATTTGATTTATTTTTAATATTCATGTAATATTAGATTAATGAAATTAATATTTGATTTATGAATATAGAGTAAAGATAAAGTCCACAAAATAAAAATACTTTGTAAAAAAAATTATAAAGATAATATAATCATGGAATTTTTATTGTATCAAAGCATTATTCCTAAAATATTCATGATCAATGCTTTCTTGAATATTACATACCAAATATGATTTTCACATTTGCAATTGCGTGCAAGAACTAAAAAAAATTAGAAAATTAGTTAAAGTCAAAGCGAACATATGACTCAGTAATGAAGTTAGGATTATTGTAATAGCTGTAAGAACTAGTTATGCATTAGTTGTAAGAACTAGTGTTTTTTTTCTTCTAATAGGTCAATACTAAAACTTTATAATTGTTATTTTGTTCAAGTATTTTAAGACATTTTTTCCATTTTAATTTGGAATTAAATGGATTTAAATTTATTATTAAGGACAAATATTATTCTTTTATAATAATGATATTTTTATAAATATGGTAATTATATAAATGGTTTGTATATACCTAAATTTAAAATACCTAAATTCAATATAAACTGTGGTAAAATTAAAATACAAATTGGAATAATTATTTAAAAAACTTTGTTTGGGTCGAGGTGGTTAATATTTGATCAAATATCTCAAGGATTATCTAAAAGAAAATGAGATTCTTTACACCTTTTAGGACGTTATATCCAGATGAAATATATTCTCAAGGCTAAAACATTGAATGCTTAGTCTGAACCTTAAGAAACACAAAATTTATATAAATATGGTAGGATATGTCATGCATCAATGAGAGAAGGACCTCTCATGGAAGCTGTGAATGACATGTTGCTCATAATTGATGAGCCTATCAATTACTTTGAAGTAATATATGATATTTATTTCAAGAAATGACTTGAAGCTATAGACTTCATGTACTAACAAAGTTTGAAACTTGATTGATCTACCTGAAGGGATAAAACTCAATGGATCTAAATGGGTCTTTAAGAGAAAAACTAACATGAAAGGTAATGTACAAATGTACAATGCAAGCTTTAAGGAGTAGGAATATCTGATTTTGATGGTATAATCAACATATTTGATTTCATAAAAAATATGGATGAACCATGTGTTTACAAAAAGGTTAGTGAGAGTGGTGTTGTTTTCCTAATATTTTATGTAGATAACTTATTATTATTAACAAACAACATATCTTTACTTTAATCAATAAAGTTGTGGCTATCTGAAAATTTCTCTATAAAAAAATCAAAAGAAGCAACCTATATATTGGATTTAAAGCTCTATAGAGATAGAGATAAAAGGTTGCTTAAATTGTCACAATCCATGCATATAGACTAAATGTTAAAATAGCTTAGCAATGAAGAATCTAAAATTGGATTCTTATCTATTTTGCATGGAACACCTCTCTCTAAAAACATGTATTCTAAGACACATATTGAGAGATATATGATGGAAAAAATATCAAATACTTGGCTATAGGATCTATCAGTGGAGAAGATAAACTAAAAATTTGAAATTATTTAAATTAGGATTTTTTTCAATGAAATGTTAGAAAAACAGTTAATATGATTCAATATATATTTTATTCTAAATGGTAGTGCTTTGAGTTATAAGAGTTCCAATTAAGAAAGCACAACTGATTTTACAATTGAGTAAGAGTACACTTCCACGTTTGAGGAAACAAAAAGGTTGTTTGGAGCAAGAAGTTCATTAATGAACTAGGTTTGTTCCTAACATTGTTGATCCAATTGCCTTGTACTGTAATAACAATGGATCCATTGCATAAGCAAAGGAACCAATGTCTCATAGATGATCCAAATAAGTACTTAAAATTTTTTATTAGATTTGATAAATTAATGAAATGAAATATGTAAAGATAGAGTAAGTACTTACCGAAAAGAATCTAGAAGATCCTCTTACTAAGACATTATCCATGTAGAAGCATTAATGGTACATGGAGCAATATGGTATTAGATATATGAGCGATTAATTTTAGTATAAATAAAAGATTGTTAGTTTAATATGTCATGTAGCCAATTGGTTGGTTACAACATGTTATTATTACTAGATACATGACCCGCACGATGCCGCGGGTTATTTTTTTATATAAAAATATTCAAAAAAACACAAATTTAAAAATCTTGAGTTTTTTTGCAAGGCCATACCCAATAATCTTGGGTTTGGCTGCAACGCCTGACCTAAAAGTAATATTTATAATATTAATAATAAAATTAAACTTGCATGACTTAAGTTTAAGTGAGCCTGACTGCAATACCGGACTCAAGAATATTGGATGTGGGTCTAACTATAAGGTCGTGTCATCAAAGTGTGATAATTAAATAGACTAATTAAAAAAAACAAAGAAAAAAAATCAACATGAAGGAAAAAACTAATAAAGAAAAAGAAAAAAATAAATTGATTGGGTTAACCCTTCAAACCAGGTTATCCCGTAAAACCTGGGATTCGCGTCATGAAAGTTTGATAACTAATAGAAAAAAAATGACGGATTTACCCAGAATTATCTGGGTTAACCCATCAAACCAAGTTAACCCGTTAAGCCTAGGATACGTGTCATGAAGGTATGAAAGTCTGATAATTAAATAGAAAGATAATTAACTTTAACAAACTAAACTAAATGAAAAAAATAACTCGTCAAATCAGGTCAACCCATCAAACCCGAGATCTGTATCATGAAAATCTGATAACTAAATAAAAAAAAAATTAATATTAACAAATTAAATCAAACAAAAAAAATTCATTAAAAAAAAATTAATAAGAAAAAAATAGCTAATATTGTAGTAATCCATATATTTTTTTTTTTGAAAAAAGCTACAAAGCTAAGTTTTCAACCAGATCAATATAAAAAAAAATGACAAAGATTATTATTTTTTTAAAAAAAGTCAATTTTGGGTAAAATAAATGAGAAAAAAAACATGTAAAAAAAAGGAAACAAAAGCGGAAAAAAAACACGTGAGGAAAGCTACAGTATTTTAAAGAAATAAACAAAAAAACTAAATTTTCAACCAGCTCAATAGTAAAAAAATAAAATCAACAAAAAAAATTCTGAAAAAAAAAATATGTAAAAATTGATAATTTTGGAAAAAAGAAAAAAAAACATATGTTGGGAAAGCTAAAGTTAGATTATCATTTAGCTCAATATTTAAAAAATAAATTCGATAAATATAATTTTTAAAAAAAATATGTAGGGAAATACTGTAGCAAAACAAAAACTATGTAGGGGAAATACTATAGCAATCCGTATTATTTAAAAAAAAAAAAAACTATAAAGCTAAATTCTCAACCAACTTAATATATATATATAAAAAAAAAAGTCTACAAAGATCATTTTGAAAAAAAAAATCATAAAAAAAAAACAATGTATGAGAATATTATAGCAATCCACAATGTTTTAAAGAAAAAAACTACATAGTTAAATTTTCAACCAGCTCAATATTTAAAAAAATTAGTAAAGATAATTTTGAAAATAAAATTTCAAAAAAGAAAAAAACAAAGACAAAGAAGTCAATTTTGGATAAAAAAAAAAAGAAACAAAAGAAAAAAAAAGCTACATTGAAAAAAAACTACTACAGGAAAAAAAGAAAAAAAAAAACCAAAGCTGCTACAGTGCCGCGGGTCATTTTTTTTTGTATAGAAAATATATATAAAAAAATTAATATTTAAAAGTGTTAGGTCTTTCTGCAAAACTATACCCAAGAATCTCGGGTTTGGCTGCAACACCTGACCTAAGAATAATATTTATAATATTAATAATAACATTAAACTTGCATGATCCAAGTTTAAGTGGGTGTGGCTGCAATACCAGATCCAATAGTCTTGGATGTAGGTCTGGCTGCAAGGTCGTGTCATATAAGTATGATAATTAAATAGATTGATTAAAAAGAAAAAAACAAAGAAAAAAACCAACAGAAAAAAAAAACTAATGAAAAAAAAATATGAATTAACTGGATTAACCCGTCAAATCTGGAATTCGCATCATGAAAGTTTAATAACTAAATAAATAAAAAAATTAACAGGTTTACCTAGAGTTAACTGGGTTAACCCATCAAACCAAGTTAACATGTCAAGCCAGAATACATGTTATGAAAGTCTGATAATTAAATAGAAAGAAATTTAACATCAACAAACTAAATCAAACAAAAAAAATTCATTAAAAAAAAAAATAAGACTGTTAAATAATATAATATAATAATATATTAATAATAAGTAAAGTGACGCTTAAAAAAAAAAAAAAACTTTCATTGAACTGATGCATAGGAGGCGTGGGGAAAGCTACAGTGCTTTCCCCACGTGTTTTAGAGTTCTATAATATTCGTATAGATTCATATTTATTATTAATAAAGGCTTAATTTATTTTTAATATTTATATAATATTATATTAATGAATCTAATATTTGATTTATGAATTTAGAGTAAAGATAAAGTTCATGGGATAAAAATATTTTGCAAATAAAATTCTAAAGTTGTTATAATTATGAGATTTTTATTGCATCAAAGCATTGTTCTTAAAATGCTTATGGTCAATGCTTTCTTAAATACAAGACATTGATTAAAACTGTAAAAACTAATACATATTATGTTCTTTTTTTTTTTTATGAAAGGAAGCAGTTGTTCTCATAAGCTGAAGTATAAAAGATACTTAAAACTAATATCTAGATGCTTGTCATAAGACATGTACACTGAATTGACCTGTATGAGAATCCAATATAAAAAGATCACCTATATCTATGGAAAGGCTCACGTGATGATTGTGTAAGTGATCCGTAGACTTGAAATCACTAAGTTATCTTATATAGAGAATGTTATGCTTTGATCGAAGTGACTAATGGGCAAACATTAGGTATATCATGAACTATATGATGTTACTTAAGTGATCAAGAGAAGATTCATCACCTTAGCTGAAATAGAAAAAAATATTTCATCTGTTCTCAAATAGTATTTACTGATAAATCATTGGTCAAGGTGGAATAAAAAAAAAGTTTCAAATCTTATTCAAATAATCAATGACTATTATGTAAAAAACAAACATGATTTAACATGGAAAACATACTTCATGCTTTAGTGTTAAATCGGGATATTATTAATAAAATGATATTAATTACACTAAGAAACCGGTCACTGAAAGGTTAAGTCAAACAACTAATTACTTTTATAATATTTAGAGGATCATGACATATTGCTAGACGATACACCTGATTTTTAAATATAGATTAATCAATTGTTGAATTGCTAATAAATTAAATTATTTAATTTTTTTAATTTTTTTTATTAGAATTATAATTTATATTTGGGCCAACATATTATGAACTTAATGGATCGCACACATTAAGAACTATTAGTAAAAAATTAAACTGTGATAATAAATAAAATGTGACTTGATTGAAAATAAGTTTAGAAATTAAGCATTAGAATATATTTAATTCAGAGATGATAATTTTAGCTCTAAAATAATCAAGTAGAGACTTGATTGATTAAATTTCTAAAATTATCTTTAATAGATTTTTTATTAGTAATTTATGTGGATTATTGTGAGAGTTCGGACAATTAAATGGTTTATGATTTACGACAACCTAACTTTTAAATAATTATTTAAAACTAAAAAATATCATATCTTTAAATAATAAATTGTTAAATAACTCTAAATATATCTAACAAAAAATTAAAAACTCTCAAATAATATTTTTTATTATTTTTATATAAACATATATAATATTTAAAAACCCAATACTCCACCGTGTACATAGTACAAACCTTGTTTTTTTCTCGGAACAAAAGGCAACTTCAGATATAAAGTTGCAAACATATACATAAAGCTCCTTTAATGTAAGCAAAGGGTGTCCAGATGTTGGCATTGGTATCGTTATCTTATCGATAGCCGGCAAAGCTAGCTAGTTGCTTTGTTGGAGAATGGGACTTTTCTTTTTCTGCGAGGATTCGCATAGAATTTCAAAAACATACACTAAAAAAGATTGACTTTTGCTTGGGAATTAGGAGAAGATGGGATTGAGTGAAGGATAAATTAATTAAACTAAATTATCTACTGGGTTTAAATATAATATTTAAGCTTACACATGAGTGGTTAAATTATCTATGGATGTTTCTTTTAAGTTTATATGTTGTAGGAATGTAGGATGAATGCTTGAATTTTTTTTATTTAATTTTCAAATTAAAGCAGTGAGAAGTGAGAGCATGACTCGAAAACTTCTTATATTACATAGGGTTTCAAAAAAGTAACATAAATAAAAATTCATATGCATAATTTCATCGTCTTAAATGATAAATAAATCTGTTCTCTTATTTATCATCAAAATCTGAATCCTAGAATATGTTGCTTGCAACAACAAAGAAGTTTTTAAAAAAACTTCAATGATTTAAGCATATATAATTTATTTGAAATTCAATTATAAAGTAATTTAATCTTAAAATATAAAAATTTCTTCAAGGATACTAGACTGATAAAACTAGGGAGGAAAAAAAAGGTAAAAAAAATAAAAAGAACAGAGAGAGCAAGCTCGAATTCGAAATCTATAAATAACCCAATAGTTCAGTCAATTGGGAGTCTGAAGGTGATATTGGCACTCCCCGATAAGTTTAACCACACTCCTTTTTATTATTTTCTCTAAACTGGCCAACATGTCCCTAAGATTTATGTAGCTAGGTGGTCTTGTACATTGGGAAATCTAATTGTTTTCTTTCTTATAAAGGTTTTTATGTGAAGTAAAAAAAAATGTTGAGGAATGTTTTTTTAAATAGTGTAAGGGTAGACTAATGTGAACTAGTTAATTTAACTAGTTTAAAAATAATTTAGATTATTAATAAAAATATAGTTTGATTAAGAAAAAAAACTAATATAATATTTTTTAAAAAATAATTAAAATAGCAATATATTGTATCAAGCTACGTCAACTTGTATTAACCTGTTAAAACCACAATTCAGGTTATAAAGGTAATAGCCCCATAAAAAAACAAAATCTAATAAATTATAAAATATAATTCATAATCAACTCAACATTAAATGATAAAACTAAAAAAAATAATTAAAAAAATAAATAGATAAAATAACCCGAGTCAACCTGAGGTAATTTGCCAAACTCACAACTTAGGTCATGCAATTGGGATATACAAATAGAAAGCAAATTGAAACAAATTATGAAATCCAAGTTCTAATATCAGCGTTGAACGAAAAAACTAGAAAAAAACAATTAAAAGTGACAAAAAAACGACATGAGTTAACCTATCAAACCTACAACCTTGGTCATGAGACTTGGATAACATAATACAAAAAAATAAATCAAAATAAATTATGAAGCTCAATTCTCAATATCAACTTAATAATGAAAGATAAAATTGAAAAATAAAATAAATTAAAAATGATAAAAAAAAAATTTTAAGTGAATTCAGGTTAACTTGTTAATTTCAAGACCTAGGTCATAAGACCAAAGTAACTTTATATATATATATAAAAGTCAATTTCAAATCAATCTAATGTTAAAGAATAAGATTGAAAAGAAAAAACATAATAAAAAAGCTAAAAAAAAATTATTCTAATTAAAAAAAATTATTCTAATTAAAAAAAAATTGAGCAATGCTTTGTAAGGAGGTGAATAGTGAAGTCACCTCTTTTTTAGTTATTTTTACTACTTTGTTAGCTCACGCTTCATTGCAGGTCAGATTAAATGTTTTTTAATGCAAAAAATTAAAGTGCAGGTGTTTAGCAATTGCTTACATGACATCAAAGTATTTTTAATTATGAATAGAAAATTTGATTAATAAATTTAATAAAATATATATATAAAAATTATTAATAATAATAAATTCCAAAAGAATTGTTAACACTAACCAAAACCTAAGTCATAAAGTTAAGAGATAGATATAAATTAAGATATTTGATCTCGCAATACGTGTCATGAATCAAATAAGATTTAATAACATTGATTTTTGGATTCAATCATTTATTTAATTAAACAATAATAAAAATAGATAGGCATAGAGAAGCATTTGAAAGAAATTTAAGGAAAACAAATTATATAGATTCAATAAAAAGAATGTCTGCTAATATTAGAAAAACAATATTATATTCTTATTAAAAAAACTAAGTAAAAATTGAATGCTATTTTATATAAAAAAAATCAAAAAGCATTTATAATTAATTTCTTTCAATTAATTTATAATTAAAATTGAATATCCGTTGAGTAAGATATCTCGCACATATCTTTAATTAATCTATTTAAATTTAATTTAATTAAAAGAAAATTTCAAAGAAAAGGCCTTGCATATGAACCCACAAGATAAGGCCTGAGCTCCAAGCATTTTTCTATTTTTGTTTGCTTGGGAAAAAAAATGGGAGGATGGCTTCCTCTTCTTTAATAGTTTCTGACCATTGAAGAGATGGTTGAAAAATCAGGCTAGAGTTGAAAAATCAGTCCAAAAATTTAATTTTCAATGTTTTTCAACCTATAAACAATTAATAAATATTCTTATGACCTTAAAACAAACAATTTCTTAACTTAAAACTCCCAAAAACTAGTAAAACAAATATACTAAATCAAGTTAGATAACAAATCTTTATCAGCCCCAATCTTTTTGTTTTTGGCAAGATAAATAGTACAAAAAAACTAAATGAAATTCCTTGTTAAATAGAATTCATTGACACCAAGAATAGCTTGTTTCGTCTATAAAATTTAGCAAATCATCAACTTTCTCTCTCCTTTATTAATTTTCAACGAGTTTCTCTTTCCTTTCTCAAATCCAAATATTAAGAAATTAAAATAAAATTTAGCTAAAAAAAAATGTTAAACTAAAAGGACTAACAATCCAAAAAAGTGTCACACAAAAGGACCAAAAGGGGATTTTGCAAAACTTTTTGATTAAAAAATGCTAAAAAGGCATTGCATATTATAAAAATACTTTTTTTGTTGCCCCAATCTCAATTTTGGTCCTACAATAAAATCAAATTTTAATTTTGTAAAATTGAACATCAACTCAATGTCGAGGTTTTTTTTTACACTAAAAAATATAAGATAAGATGTAAACTAAAACAAATTACAGAGTCTAATTTCAAGTCAATGCAATATGAAAGCATGAAAATAGATATAAAAAAAATTAGTGATTGAAAGAATAAAAATTAAAGGATAAAAAAAAGAAGCTTTGCCATATTCAGCAATGTTTCCCATCATTTGCTAAATCACCACACTATTTATATTTTTGTTAATTATTGTAATATAATTATAATTATAATTATCTTGATGTCATGACCTGAGTCCTGGATTGACGTGAGTCAATCCAATATGATTCTGTGTTAATATTTTTTTTTAAAAAAAATATTGTCTTCAAATTTGTTTTGTCAAACTATGTTTGTAATGGTTGTTTAGGTGACTTAGGGCTCGTCAAGTTGACCGAATCATATCATTTCAACTTTCATACTATTTTAATATTTTTTTACAACAAAATTTGTTAGTAACACTTGGAAATTTCTTAAGGTTAAAAATATTGATTTGACTTGCAATGTAGCACAAGTAAATGATCTAGTTAAAAAAAAAAAAAAAAGAGAAGATATTGTAAACAAAGAGACATTTCACCTTTTATTGGAATAGTAAAAAGATAAAACTATACTTATCTCAGAAAATCTTTAATCCATGCATTGGGGGTAAGGTTGTCTTTTTACCATGATACAATTGTCTTTTACAAGTTATAATGTCTATTAACAAGGGGCCTTTTGGTATTTATAATTTTTTAAAATTGTGTAATTACTTTGGTGACATTAAACACAAGAATCAATAGAACTCTCTAACAATGCCTTTTTTTTTCATTTATTTTGGTTTTATTGTAGATTTGAATGTTAGTTACGAGTATTTTTGCAATTGACATATATTAAATATTATTAAAATAAATCACACAGAGTTTGGCTGATGTGGTACGGTTGTTTGGCCACTAAAAGTTACTTGCTGAGGCAGAGTTTAAAATGTCTTGACATCCCCGATAAAATGGGATGGCCCATGTTTCAAGATTCCCCGAGGTTTGACGTGGGTAACTATTTCATTTTCCCTTTTTTTTCTATCTCCCAATCAAGATTTTCACACCATTACCTTAAAAATTCAGAACAACCCTTTAAATTGTCGATTCTTCAAATTTGATTCTTTTTCTTATTACTATAATTTTTTTATCTTGAATAATTTATAAAATTGGTATGCTTTTGCAATTTCACCCCCCTTTAATTTTTTTCATCTTTCAAATTTGATTATTATTATTTTGATTGCTATTTATTTTGTTTGAAATTGTTTTTTCAATTGATTTTTGTTTTTATGATTTCACCCTTCTATGTTGTTTTTCCTATCAAATTTGATATTTATTCTTTTGATTGTCAATTGTTTTCTTTTGGCAAGTTTTCTAAATTGATATTTTTAAATTTTTTTGTAATAAACTTCTTGATTTGACCAAAATCTACAGTTTCAAGGGTTGCGAGTTATAAAGATTTGATTATATTTAGGATATTTTCTCGGGTTTGCTTTCGCCCCCCCTTTGTATATGCTAATTGTTTCCTATTTTATCCTTTATTATCTATTTTAATTGGACACTAAGTTTGCTTTTTTTAAGCTTACTTTCTATGGATTTTTTTGTTGGTATTGAAAATGACCCAGTTATCTCGAGTATTTTTTTTTTATCATTCTTTGTTAGGTTTGTTTTGGCTAATTCTTTAAATTGATATTTTTCTTCCCAATTCAATCCTTCAATATTTAAAATGATTTTTTTGAAACAGTTTATAATGTTAGAATTATTTTTCTATTCTAGTCCAATTTTTTTTTCTTTTGAATTTAATTCTCATTTTATATTCCTATTTGTTTTATTTGAGATATGTTTTTTAATTTATTTTCTTTTATTTGCTTTCACTAAGATTGTTTTATTGATTTTGAAAATGACCTAGGTTTTCTCGGATCTTTTTAATTGTTGTTCGTTGTTGAATTACTTTGGCTAACCAATATTAAATTGGTTGAGAATTTAACTTCTTAATTCAACTGGTCAAGGATTTAATGGGTTGCAAGTTTGAAACATTTGCCTAGGTTTTCATGTTTTTTTTCCTTTTTGTAATGATGTTGTTTTTTTAGTTTTATCATAGCTTTTTATATCATTAGTGATTACGCTTTGTTCTGTTTCTTTTTGTTACTTCTATATGATTTTCTAATCATTTTGGGTGATTTTAATTTTTTTTTATTTGTCCATATATCAATCTTTTGTTTTTTTTGGTTCTATGTTTAGAGTCATATTTTAAAAAAGAAAAAAAAAACACACTTGCATCATAAAATTAAAAATATTTTTTAATTTCACCTTTTTTTAAAAAAATTTGGTCATCGTTCTTTTTAATGTTATTTGTTTTGTTTGAGATTATATTTTATATTTTTTTAACAAATCCATCCTCCATGAGTTTTTTTCTGTCAAATTTGATCCCTGTTCTTTTTATCATTATCTTTTTTGCTCTTGCAAGTTTTTAAAATTGATTTTTTTTCACAATTTCATCCTTCAAAATTAAATTGGTTAAGAATGAAGCTTCTTGATTCAACCCGAGTTCAAGATTTCATAACTTGTATATTTTAGATATTAAACCAAGTTTAGTAGGTTTGCTCGGGTTTGTTTGGTTTTTTCATCTTTTTCAAACTTATGTATTTTTTTTACCCTTTTTTTTTGTTTTACTTT
Source organism: Populus tomentosa (assembly GCA_018804465.1). Taxonomy (NCBI): domain Eukaryota; kingdom Viridiplantae; phylum Streptophyta; class Magnoliopsida; order Malpighiales; family Salicaceae; genus Populus; species Populus tomentosa. The sequence continues at coordinate 40,335 of JAAWWB010001978.1, forward strand.
GTTATTTTTTATAGTTTGCTTTCTATGGGGTTAATCCTAGGCTTATGACCATAGTCATCGATTTCAAATGTTAACATGGGTTGACTTTTCTTTTTTTCATTTTTAAAATTCAGTTGTTTCAACTTCATCATTCAACATTTGATGTATTAAAAATTGATTTTTGGCTCTTTTTTTCCCCTTTTCTTTTTAGTGGTTTCTTTTTTTTTGTTTTTCTTTCAACAAAGTTATCTCAATCTTATGTTCATGGTTAACGAGTCTGTGAGTTAACATAATTTAACAAGTTTTTTTCTTTGTTTCTAATTTTTCTTTAGTTTTATCCTTCAAAATTAGATTTTTTATATTCTAGATAGCTCATGTCAGGTTTTTTTTTTATCATTTGATTTATTGTTGTTGCATTATTTTTATTCATATTATTTAAATTACTAATTGGTCTGATGACTCAGATCTCAAAACTTTTGTCCTTGGCATTTTTTTACATCATAAAAAGACTTGATCATTGGAGATAGTTTCAGTCTTTCAAGATGAAAACCCAGAGGGAAGCTCTACTTTTCATATAGAGCGGAGAGGGAGTTCTAGTTGGTTTCGCATACATCCTTATTAGTGCTTTCTTAATGAGATTGTCTTTCTATTTTATTTACAGAACTTTATACACTTAATTGCCTATAAGGAAGAAGTCCGAAGAGCTAAATAACACCTATCCTTCTAACTAAGTCCAACGCGAGGACTTTTAATTGACGATGTGTTCCGTCGTCAACAAGCAGTGGCCGACGACGGCCCTTTTCCCAAAATATATTGGGAAAATAATTACATCCCAAGTCTGCACGAACTCTCGCATGAGCAAAGGATGGACCAAATAATAATGTAGCAATCCCCTCCATCATTTCAAAAGGTCGGCGATCGGTTGATGAACTCTGATAAGAAGAAAAAAGCACTTCTAGCTCACGATGAAGCACAGGCCATGAACCTAATTAACATAAACAAAGCCTTGTCGCATTTTCGTTATAGCTAAAATCACTACTATGCACACTCTCACAAATCACTTTAGATTGAAAAATGAATTTTTTCTAAATTTTCAATTTGAATATTGAACTTTTTCTTTACACAACTAAGCTTTTTTGAGCATAAATTAACATCTAATTACATGTTTTTCTTTTTTAAAAAAGGATTTGATTGAAAGATAGAGGACCAGAATGAAAAAGATGGGTAAAATATGTGATAGCTTTGAATTATATATAAAAAATTTATTTCAGTCCCCTGTATTTTTTGGTTTACAGGTGACCGGTCCTTTTAGTTTTTAGAAATTTAATTTTAATACTAAAGTTTATTTCTTTATTATTTTTCAGTCATTTATTTATGAGATATGAGAGATAAGACAATCAAATTTAAGTGAAAATAGAAAAAATAGCCATTGATGATGATTTTCGCCATCGAAATAGTAGTAAAAATACTTTTTAAAAGTTTATTATATTTACTTGAAAAAAATCAAATTAATTATTTTTTTTATATAGTTTTAATATATTTTCAAAATAAAAAATATTATTCAGCACACTACCGGAAAACAAAAACTACTAGGGAGAGACCTTTAACAACCTTGCGATCACTATAAAAAGTAGTTATCTTCATATAAACAATTATGCTTGCTCGGTTTTAGTCTTGTGATGAGGGCGCCCCTTGGCAGCCCTGCCAATTAAGTCCATTTTCAAGTCTCTATGAACGGTTTAATGTCAAACTCTGCCTCTCCCATTTTATCGTCCTTGCTAATTAAGCCATGGTAAAAGACAATCTGAAATCACAAAGAAACCTTACCATGAATATACAAATATTAAGAAAGAATGAACTTGTAAAAGCCAAAACAGTCACTTAATCCAACCACAAGAGCCTGCAAATGCATTACCGAACACACACTAAGTATGTAAGACCGTAGTAAACACTATCACTTAGCAGCGATATCCCTCAAATACAAGATCAACAAATCTTAAGGGTATAGTTTAACTAGTTAGATTTTGAGTTTACTCTTAAAAAATTACCAGTTTGAGTCCCACAAACCTCAGGATCACTGGAAGCTTATATGGTTGTTAACTTTAGAACCGTAAAATTAGTCGAAATACACATAAACTGGTCCAAATATCCATGTTAATCTAAAAAACACCAACAAAACAACATGTAAAATGATAATGACAACCATGAGAAAGTGGCATGGTCTTCTAACAATATTGAGATGCACCCGAGGATACACAACAACAATGAAATAGATGGTTGGTTCTGATGTTAAATCGAAGGATCTAGACTAGAAGTTACAAGCAGTGGCGAGGACCATGCACTCTGCAAGGCCATTCCGAATACTGTACAACACCAATATGGGGTTACACAACAAACTGAAGACATTTTTTTCACAAGAGACATAAAGGGCACAATCCACTTTTGACATAATGAAGCATTACTAGCCAGTTTTGGATATTGGAGAATATAGAGGTTCTGTTGCAATCTGGAAGGATAGCTGATTTTACAGTTGGAGTTGCATCTTTGAAGAAAGTGGCAGTAAAAGATTTGAAGGATTTGCCTCGAGTGATCCTACTTTTATAAAGAAAGAAAAACCATAATAAAAATGGAATCAATATTTATTGGCCCATTGAAAATTAATGAAACGCATTTGAGATGTATTTTGTGATGAAGTTTCACTCCTTTCCCTTCTTCTCCCTTTTCCTTAAGGGGTCTCAGAAGGGAGATATGGTAAACCCACTTCCTGTGTATGTCAACAAACAAAAAGTATTCAACATAACTTCAATGCGTTTTCAATCAGTTAGACCTTTTGAATTAAGAAAAATTGTTATAATTCTCATCTTTTGAAATAGATTTGCAGTTGGAACAAGAACATTGAAGAGACGAGAATCAATCATAAAAGTAGTTCTTTTCTGCATAATAAGCAGGTCTATGCATGCCCCTTGTTGAAGTGGCTCTTATGTCCTGATGTGAAAAAACATAAAACTTACCAGCATGACGTGAAGTAACAGAGAGTTCCGGAGTGGATTAACATCGTTCTTGATCACAACTTTCTCCTGTCTTGGGAATCTGTGATTTCTGAAATGTAAGAAAATTATGAGCACAGGGTAGTTAGAGTAGACTTATTTTCCTGTTAATTGTGTTTGGATACTCATTAAAAATTGCAAAATCAGGATATTGATATTGAAAGTTTTATACTTTGAATATTTTTTTAACTAAAATTTGATTTTATCATATTAATTTTTTGCAATAAATTAATATAAATATTTTTATTGTGGAAATAAAATTTAATATTTAAAATTGAAAATTTAGAGACCAATAATGACTGAAATTTATCAAATTAAATAATAAAATCAAAGTTTGATGTCCAATTTAAAGCAATTTCAGATTTTAGAGACTAAAGTGGAAATCCTAAAATTTTCTTTTGAGTATGAAGAATAACCAGGGCCTATAGAACTCTTCCGTTCGTAATTCCGAATAGCAGAACCAACTTTGTTTAATTGAAACAGGAATATCAGGCAAGAATCCTTGGGCATTAATTAGGGTAAACTGGTGGCTATAAAAGCCATGCTACCCCTTCTTTTTATATTTCACTAGCAGCGTAGCCACCGCCAGCACCACCTTCGTCATTCGCTAGCATCTTCATATACAGTCCTAGCAGCTACCAAACTTCTTATTCAACTTGTGCGTGATTTTTTATTATTATTCAAAGTTCTGGAGGTGTTGCTGCTTAAATACCAATTTTCAAACCTGTATTATTACAGTTCTGGGGGCTTTCTTGGATGTCACGCTAAGCACTGCACCCTTTTTTTTCATGGGAACGTATAGGTTTTTGATCCTTAGAGTGAATAGCATGACATTATCGCAGCAGTCTGTGAAGAGAAAACTAAATGTTTTGCCATATCGTCATCCTCAGGTCAATGCATCAGAGTGTAGAAATGGAGCTTTGGTGAAACAAAGATATGGGGAGGCATTAGAATCACATTATTCCCTTCCTTGGTTTGTCAATATTTAGCAGCAGTGCAGAGTCCCTTTAATTTCCTTTCCAGTGATAAGTAACAGCTAAAGCTCTAGCCAACCATCGGGAATATGATCCTCTATTCTACAATATAGTGTATTAATTCCAGGTCAGAAAGCTCGTGTGGAACCACAGAGAAATAACATTACAATATTTCCCTCAGCCCTTCCTGACGGTAAATTGGGGTGTTCCCACAATGTTAAACTATTACCAGCTGCCATACAACATAGACGAACACAGCATATTGCTACTTCGAATTCCATATGAATGTTGTGTTTTCTATGTAGAAGAAAAAAGTTGTAATACTTTTTCTATCATTTATTTTTCTAGCCCTTTCATTTTCACTATAACCCACAAGATTAAAGGTGTTAGAGTAATCATAAAATAAGCTAAAGTCTATGGTACCTTTCATATGTCAAAGAATTCACTTTAAAACTTTAAGATATGTCATAATTGGTGTCTCCATGAACCTGCTCACAAGCCCTACTTCAAAGAGAATATTTGGACGAGTGCATATCAAATATCTCAAACTTCTAAGTAGGCTCTTAAATGTTATAGAATTTATCTTCTATCCTTCATCATTCTTTGACAACTTTACTCCACACTCAATTAGAGTATTCACTTTTACACGATTTTACATTTTAAACTTCTTGAGAATCTCTTTTACAAACTTCTCTTGATTCACAAAGATTCCACCTTCTCCTTGTTTGATTTTAATCCCTAGATAGTAGGTCATAAAACCAATATTTGTCACCTTAAACTCTTTAATCATTACTTGCTTGAAGTCTCCAAATATCTTTAGGATATTGCCTGTAAAGATCATGTTATCCACATATAAGCATCCAATAAGAGTATCATCACTCTCTTTTATCTTCACATAAATAGCATATTCATGTAGACATTTCACAAATACATTCTTTAAGAAATAACCATCAATACAATTATACCAAGCTTTTGGGGATTGCTTCAATCCATACAAGGCTTTGTTCAACTTTAACACCTTGTTTTCATATCCCTTCATTTAATAACATATAGATTGCTTAATATAGACCTCTTCTTCAAGAAAATCATTTAGAAAAGCTGACTTAACATATATTTGGTAGATTTCCCATCTATGTTGGACAATTATGGCAATTATCAATCATATGATCTTCAATCTAGCAATTAGAGCAAAAACTTCAACATAGTCAATACCTAGTTTTTTACTATAGCCTTTTGCCACTAATCTCAGCTTATACCTCTCCACTTCTCCTTTGACATTCTTCTTTTCTTTGTAGATCCACTTAACACCTATTGGTTTTTTTCCCTATGATATAGGAACCGATTCTCATATATCATTCTTCTTAATTGATGCAATATCCTCATCCAAAGCAATTCTTTATATTGCATACTTTATTGCTTCTTCAAATACTATAGGTTCATATGTGGCAAGATGACAATATAGTTTTAGATCATCATCAATTAGATTAGTTATCTCATACAAGTCATCAAGGCTCCTCATCTTTCTTGATGGACTAGGTGGGTTGTCATTACTTGAACTTCTACTGAAAGAAGATGATAAAGGTGAAGTTTAATTCATTAATGATTGTGGAGGTGTAACTAGTTCTTAATGATCTTCCTATCTCTCCTCCTCTTTATCAAGAACTGGTAGAAAGTCATATTTCTCACCACATCTACCTTCCAATCTCATTCTTCTTTTTCATCATATTTAGCATCCCTACTAATCACCATCTTTTCTTCATTAAGGTTGTAAAGCTTGTATCCTTTAGATTTTTTATTATAGCCCATGAAGATTATATTTTTGCTCTTTTCATATAGCTTGGTCCTTACTTGATCATGTACATGCATATAACCAATGCTTCCAAACACTTTCAAGTAAGTAGCACTTGGCTTTCTTCCATTTCATCTCTTATGGAGTCATGTCATTCAAGCCTTTTAGAGGACATCTATTTGACAAGTAAACAACACAATCTACAACTTTAGCCTAAAACTCCTTGGGTATCTTTTTTTATTTTGAACATATTTCTCGTCATCTTAAGGATGCTTCTATTCTTTCTCTATACCACTCTATTTTTTTTTTATATAGGGATATAGATACTATTAAGAGTATTTTTATACCTTGATCTTCTCAAAACTCATTAAACTTATCATAACAAAATTCACTACTCCTATTTGTCTTAAGTGATTTTATAATATAATCACTTTTTTTTTAACTAATGTTTTAAATTCTTAAAACATTTAAATATATTAGACCCTTTTTTTTTAAGAAGTATACTCATTTTTTTTTTACTATAATCATCAATAAAAAATAGAAAATATAATTTTTTTACCAAACAAACATGGTTGAATAGGACCACATACATCTACATGTATCTCTTATAAAGGTTGACTTGCTATAAATGTAGATTTTTTTGGAACACTCTTGTGGAATTGTTTGCCCAATATATATCCTTCACACAACTGATTTGGATGTTTGATGGATGGTAAACCCTTCAACATCTCATTTTGCATCTTCATCTTCAAGTTATCAAAGTTTACATGCTCAAGTCTCATATGTCAAATCCAATTATCATCTTTCACACATGTATTTAGGTATTTAGGCATATTTATCTCTATGTTTAGCAAAAACACCTTGTTCTTTGTCATGATTACCTTTGCATTCATAGTTTCATAAGTATCGAGTAATACCAATGTATGATCTTTCATTTTAATTTCATAACTCTTCTCCAATAATTAACCCAAACTCAATATATTACTTTTTATAGTTGGAATATAATAAACATCACTAATAAATTGATGACCATCATCTTTCATTCGAATCAGAATTGTACCTTTTTCTTTTATAGAAATCTTTAAATGATCTATAAAAGTGAAATTACCTTTAATTAATTCATCAAGCTCCACGAACTTATCTTTGTCTGTACACATGTGATTGTTGGCTTCATTGTCAAGACACCATATGTTTTTTTTTGTTTTTATTTTTTTCATCACGAACTAGTAATAGAGTGGCTTCTTGCTGCTCTTATACTACTAGATTGATATTCTTTTTAACCTTTTTGGTTGAAATCTAGCAATCCCTAATAGCAATCCCTAATATAATAACCTATTCTTTGACAATTATAACACTTTATTTTATTTTATTTTTTATCAAACTTGGGTCTTGGATTGCTACTATTTAAGGATATGATCGACCGGATAGCTTCAATTGTTCGACCAGTTAATCTATCTACCTCAGCCTTTTCCTTCTAATCTGTCTCTTCCTCTACCTTATCTATTACCTCTACCTCCATTTGGACTGAAATCAACATCACTCCTTCTGCAAACTCTTATGATCAGGAAAAGTAATTATACCGACTTAACCGGTTCTCAATTGACAAACTAATTCCCTTGTTTTAACCAGTCGACCAATTCCTTTATTTTCAGAAAAACTAGAAATCTAGTTCAGAAAAACTAGAAATCTAGTTTATTGTACCCGTGATGATAAAGAAATAATTCAAAGCATTAGCAAATATCAACCCCATACCACTAGCTTGAGCAACCACCAAACTCCCTCCTTCATCATGGTGTTCATCGCGAGTACAATTTTTTCTCGCTTTCATTGCATCAAGGGATCCTAGGCAAAATCTTCCCTGGTCACTGGAGACATTGGCTGCTTTAACATCCATTGAATTGATCAAGGGGTAAAACTTCCGAGCAGATTGAGTATTAGCATTAAAACTAAGGCCCTTGGATTGTTTGTTACTTCCAAGGAAGACATTAGATGGAAAATCCCTGCTGATGGTGCTAGCAGCAACCGTGAGAATCCTTTGGGTAGTATTTCCAACTACACCAGGAGTAGGTCCATCATTTCCTGCTGAGGAAACTAAAAGGATCCCATTCTCTCATGCACAGAGCTCGTTTCTATCATATACAAGTGGAATCTATTAATGGTTATCTCCTTTTATGTGAGTGATTGAATAATGCACTAGGAGATTAATAGTAGGGGTAAGATCTAGATCCAAATAAAAGAAAAGATTTTTCAAGCAAAATATCTCCCCTCAAAACGAGAATTGCATGCCTGTTGTAGAATATTTAAACAAACAAAATTGGACTATAATTACAGGTTTTGGCAACAATTTCTCCAGAGCCCCTAAGGTGTTCTATCAGATCAAACCACAAATTCTACAAGCAAAAAAGGCCCCATGGAAAAATCAGGCATAAATTGGCATCTATCAAGTATCAACTACTTAACTGGGGGTCATTGGCATAGAGCCACCAACCAAAGCTTTGATGTATAAGACTGCTAAATCTTAAACTTCTCCCCTCCCGGAAACTATTGGTTTTACTTCAATAACCTGCTGCAAAAACTTTCTGCAATCTTTCAGCAGAAAGGGATGCTCTTTTATTAGTTGGCTCAAGCACCAGGGCATATTTGAAATCTGCAAGAATAAAAGGTTTCATTAATCCAATGGGGTCAAGCGGTAGGATTAGAAATAACTGGAAGATATGGATCAGACAAATTCCAAAGATGAATATATATTTGGTATATCGCCCGTTCAAAAATAAAAACAGTCCTCTTTTTTATTGAAACCACCAATGTTTAATTTGGGCCCATTTAAATTATCCTCTTCTCTGTTGACATGGCACCTGGATTTGACCACAGCCAGGGAGCAAGCAGCTAACATACAGATGAAAAGATGAAACAAAGAATAAATCTACTCAAAGAAACTTGTAATGTGATGAATTGACTCACCTTCAATTGCATCCTTATAGTAACCAAGCATCTCTCTTGCTGTCCCTCTTCGCAAATAAGCCTTAACATTCTGGAAATGAAATGGAAAACGGGAACCAATGTTAAAGTAGTCTGAATAAACTAAAGCAAAGTGCACTAAATCTCCAGGAATAACCGTCGCTTCAGATGTATAAAGCAAACCTTAACAAATTGGCAAGTTTCAAAGAGAAATTCATTGTAGTTCATGAAAAATAGTGATAACAAGCAATCCATGACAAAACTAATAAAAAATAGCAAGAAATCACCTTTTTATCAAGGTTGATAGCATTGGAACAATCTGCTTCAGCATGTTGGAAACTGAAAGTAAAAAATAAAATGTCAAGCAAGTACAATAAGATACCTATACAACAATGTTCAAGAATTAAAAAATACCTTCCCAGTTCAAGATATGCTGCAGCTCTGTTACTGTAATACGTTGCATTCTTGTCATTAAGTTTGATAGCTTCGTTATAATAGCTAATTGCCTTCTGCCACTGCTGCTCCTTAAATGCTTGATTGCCCTTGATCATAGAATTAGGTGGCAAGCAAAGAAGTTCAGGCTCAATAAAGATCCATTTTAATATATCACAGAACATTTGTGAAGTATATATAGGGTGGTAAAACAATATGAAACTAATTAATCTTTTGCATGAAACCAGACACTGAATAAAGCCAGGAAGATGACTACTAACATATTTTCCAAACTATGAGAATCACAAGTCTCCCATATTATGTAGTCCAAGATAAGTTGAAATGAAAATACACATTTATAGAAGGTGATCAAATTTTTTTCTTAAAAAAAAAAATCATCCATTGATCATTGGCAGCATCACCAAGCTGCTGTTCAGGTGCTGCTGGTATGTGCCTGTGATCTTCTCTTATGCATCTACCTTGAAACATTTT
>JAAWWB010001979.1:0-49998 GCA_018804465.1 Populus tomentosa
TGTTTAATTGTCTGATAAAATCTAAGATCTTGTCGAGTTTTCTAGGTGTTGGTCCATCTATGATTTAAGAAAAGTTCTCCTCGATAAAGATATCCTTATCAGGTAAAACCTAACCGTTCTAATATTCATAATACATCTTATGTATAAGGTCGTAACCCCAGATATTAAATGAAAAAACAAAATAATTTTTTTGAAAATTTTGAAATATTGGCCTAATCTTTATGACTTTAACAAACTAGTTATTAAAGTCGATAATGCATGATAAAACATATGTTTTTTTTTTTTTGATATTTTCTTTGTATGAAAATACAAATGTGATTTTGTTTGAGACTGGGTCGTATGCATAAAAATAAAATATTTTTTTTAATGTTTTGATAAAAACCAGGTATTTTAATATCGGATTTGTATCTTTACAATATAAAAATACAAACCAATATTGATCAAAATGCAGTAAAAAATTTACGAAAAATGAAATATTTTTTTGAAATAATTTTTGAAGAAAATTTCCCTTTTTGATTTCAGACAGGGCCTAGTTTGGCCCATGTGGCTGGGCTGGACCCAGCCAGCTCATGTGGCTAGGCTGGACACTAGTCACTGGCCCAAGCCAGTGCCCAAACTAAGCCATGCACGCGTAAAATTTTACGCGTGTAGGAAACACTGTGAAGGTAATTAAATTACCTTTGCACTGTTCATGCTTGTTTTTGCAGATCACAAAAACAAAGTTGTTATGCAACTAGAGAATGACAATCTTTAGTATTAGTTTTCTTGCAATTTTTTTTTTATGGACTGACACACATTATTTTCACTGCAAGGATGTGAGAAGGGAAGTGAACATACCTGGTTATGGAGAGATGAAGATGGTGGTGGTGGTGGTGTTGTGTATTCTGCTTTGTCGTTCGGTCTTTCCTTCTCTTTTGCTTTTGCTCTTGTTTTTCTCCTTTTTCAGCCTTGCTTTGTGTTTTCACTTATTTCTCAAATTTAATTGAGTCAATAAATATCTAATTTTGGACTTTGCTTCCTCAAATTGAATTTTCCTTGTCAACAAGGCTCTCATCAGTAAAAAAATATAATGTCAAATTTCAATTCTTGTATTTTTGAACCTCCTCAACCAATTCTTAGCCATTTTATGGGCGTTCCAGCATCAATTTCTCACTCCTATTGTTTTTTTGGATTCCTTTCGAATATTATATATATTTTTATTGTTTATTTTTGTTATTTTTTATGTGAGAACTCAAAAATGGGTAACAACAAATAGTTTGACCATCAGTTCTACTCCTATCATCAGAAAATTAGGGAACAAGAGTTCCTAGCCTTGAAACAGAGGGACATGTCAATGCTTGACTAAAAAAATTTCATCAATGGAAAAAGAACAAATATTTAGCATATTGTTTTTTGGAAAAACAATCTTGTTTAAGGAGTCGCCACCTAGTATTATGGTCATTAGAAACCCTACTGGTTAACAAAGATTCTATGGTATGAGACTAGTTATGTAAAAGGAATGATTCTATCACCCCTTAAGCATCCTACCTAAGGTAGGTTGCATTGCTAGTTTGATCTTAAATTGTTAAAGGTTTGCTTTTGTTCCGTTCTTATGGTTTTACTATGATATTCATAACTCTAATGTTAGTGAATATGTATGAATATTTTCAACACTGGCGTTGGTAAATATTGATTCCTGACTTTAGCGTCAGTGAATAAATCTATAAAATTTAGATTAAAAGAAAAGAAAACTATATTTTTTCTTATATGTATTAGGGGATGAATTTAGTCTAGCCATATGAGTTAGGCTGGATCTAATCGGTCCGGCCCGGTCGCTAGCCCAAGCTAGTAACCAGGCAAAGGCAAAGGCACACATGCGTAAACCGTTCATGCACACTACCAGAAATTCGCTTAATAGCAACGACTTTACCAACGGAATATTTCTGTCGATAATTTGAGATCGAAATTACCGACGGAATTTATCTGTTCGTAATTCGGTCGGTAACTACTGACAGATAGAGTCAGAATTAAAAAAAAAGACGGGTCGCTGACGTGGAGATTTTAGCGGGAGGTTTTTTTCAACGAAATCACTAACGGATTCAAAACAATAGACCCGTACAGTGACGCGACCAGTTCACCGTTGAAAATACCGACGGATTTGAAATGGCTAATCCGTACTGTGACATGGCTAAACCAGTTGGAAAAAGTTAATATAATTCCCTGCTGCCGACCCTCTCCTCCCCTATTTCTCCTTCTTCTTCCTAATCTCAACTCTCCCCATATGCAAACAGCCAACACCCAAATAAAAATCTTCCTCATCTCAGCATAACAAGTTATATTTCTTGAAGTTTTGTGGTCACAACATTCGTGTTTTGATTTTCTAAAGGATTTTATCAATTTTTGTAAGTAATTCTATTTTTTAAAATTTTAACATTTAAATGTCAATTTTTTTTGTTTTTTTTAGTATATGTATTTTGTTAGTAGATGTACATGTTTTATTGTTATTTCTCAAACAAACTTGTAGTATATGAATGTATAATTTTATACCTGTTATGGTTTGTTTTAGAATTTGTAAGATTGTATTTGTTTGTAAATCGTTAAAACTTTATGGAATTACTAAATTACATATGCTGTTTTGAAATAATTAATAGCTTGCTTAATGAGTTCGTTTTAAGTTTTATCAATGGTATTGCGGTATGGTAATTTCTGTAAATTGATATATATTAATTTGTACGTATGGACGTTAAATAAATGATCATAATGAATATTTAATATTTATGAGAAGTTGTGATTGGTTTGTTGGATAATCTCGAGGTAAAGTAATATTTTTGCAAGTTTATTTACCTAACTTAGTTAAGTAATACATGATGTCATCATAATTTTGTAGAGGTTCGATATATATTAGTCATGGATGATCATTCATGGATGTATCAAGATTCACCCTAAGATTGTGGAGGATGGATTATTGTAACGGGGTTCAGGGTTTTATTAGTTTTGCAATATCTATTCCCAGAAATTTTACTGGAGGCGGTATTAGGTGTCCATGCAGGAAGTGTCAATAAAAAGTATCTGCATCCAGATGTTGTAATGATGCATCTTCTACACAAAGGGTTTATGGAGAATTACCAGTGTTGGTATGCACATGGAGAAGTATTTGTTAGTAAGAGGAGAATGGGAGAAACGGTGGTTGGGTCAACTTCTAGTGCAAGCAATGTGCATGAAGAGGCAAATGAGAACACTAATCCTCACAGAAATAGGGTTATGGATGCAATGAGAATGAATCAAGGTAATATCAGTCAATGTCCAATCGTAGAAGAAGAACCTAATGCAGATGCAACTATGTTTTTTGATTTGTTGAAAGATTCTGATGAACCATTATGGGATTGCTGCACAAACCACAGTAAATTATCGGTCGTGGCACATGTGTTCACCATCAAGTCAGATCACGAGTTGAGTGAGGTCGGGTATGATAAAATTATTGATGGGCGAGAGGCATTTTACCTGAAGGGAATAGGCTGAAAGAGAACTTCTATGTTGCGAAGTCCATGATGAAACCCCCCGGTTTAGAATACTAGAAAATTGACATGTGCCATAACTTCTGCATGTTATACTACCTTGAAAATGCTGAGATGACCGAGTGTATGACATGCGGGCATTCCCGTTACAAACCCAAAACTGGCATGAGAAAGACTCTAGTGGCATATAAAAAACTTAGATACTTCCCGATCACACCTAGACTGTAGAGGTTATTCATGTCACTAAGGACTGCTGAGCACATGACATGGCACCAAGCACATGATGCGGTTGATGGTGTGATGGTGCATCTTTCTGACGGCGAAGCGTGGAAATGCTTTAACAATGTGTATCCTGACTTTTCAGCTGAATCACGGAATATGCGTCTTGGGTTGTGTACAGACGGATTCAACCCATTTGAGTCATTTGCTGCTCCCTATTCTTGTTGGCCGGTCTTACTCACAATTTATAACTTGCCACCGGGAATGTGTATGAGGTCGGAGTTCATGTTTTTATCTACTATCATACCCGGTCCAAGTAGCCTGGGGCGGAATATAGATGTTTGTCTTCGACCGTTGATTGATGAGTTGGCGCAGTTGTGGTCCTTTAGAGCTCTAACTTATGATATATTGAGGAAACAAAATTTCCTTATGAGGGCAACTTTGATGTGGACTATCAATGATTTTCCAGCTTATGGAATGCTTTCTGGTTGGAGCACGCATGGGAAACTCGCATGTCCATACTGCATGGAAAACAACAAGGCATTCACGCTAGCAAAACGGAGGTAAAGCTTGTTTTTTGACTGTCACCGTCACTTCTTGCCACTTTATCACAGGTACAGAAAGAATAGAAAAGATTTCTTTGTTGGCAGATTCGAAAAAGATGTTGCATCCCCGTGTCTTTCTGGTGAAGAATTGCATCATGTTGTATTAGAGTACGGTGACATTGTGTTTGGCCTTCAATCAGGTAAGCAAAAGTTTCCTGGTTTTGGTTTGACTCATAATTAGGTCAAGAGAAGTATCTTTTGGGAGCTTTCTTATTGGAATACCAATATGCTCCGCCATAACCTTGACGTCATGCACATCGAAAAGAACGTGTTTGAGAATATTTTCAACATCGTCATGGATGTGAAGGGGAAGATAAAGGACAACATCAAGGCTAGATTAGATATAGCTTTATACTGTAATCGTAAAAATATGGAGTTGGTTTATGATGAGTCATGGGTCGCAAAACCAAGGGCAAGCTTCGTGTTAGAGAAAAACACACAATTGCTAGTCTACAAATGGCTTAAGAGTCTGCGTTTTCTGGATGGACATGCATTGAACATATCAAGGCTGGTTAATATAGAGGACTACAGATTGTATGGAATAAAGAGTCATGACTGCCACGTGTTTATGCAAACACTCATCCCATTAGCTTTTCATGATTTGTTGCCAAAGGAAATATGAGATGCATTGATGGAGATCAGTCATTTCTTCAGAGATATATGCTCCAGCAAGTTGAATGTTGAGCACATTGAGAGGCTTCAAATGAATATCATCGAGACACTATGCAAACTTGAGATGATATTCCCTCCATTATTTTTTGACTCAATGGAGCATCTCCCTAAATATCTACCGTTCGAGGCAAAAGCTGGAGGACCAGTCCAGTATAGATGGATGTACCCGTTCGAACGGTTAGATATTACAGTTGTAATGTAATTCATATATAAAAATATTTTCTATGTTTTTCTTAATTGAAAATACTTGAATTGTAATTCAATGCAGGTACTTGTTTAATTTCAAGAAAAAGGTTAAGAACAAGGCGTATGTTGAGGCTTCGATATGTGAGGCCTATATTGTTGAGGAGATCTCAATATTTATCTTGTACTATTTCGAACCTCATCTGAGAACAAGAATCAATCGCGTTCCACGGCATGATGATGGCGTTGAAGTGCCTTCTAGTGGGAACTTGTCAATAATCTCCAATACTGGACGACCCATACCTAAAAATACCGTAAGAGAAAGATATTTGTCAGAAATAGAACACAACTATGTTCTATTTAACTGTGAAGAGCTGAGACCTTTTATTCAGTAAGTTTATATATGTGTAATACTAATTAAACTTTGTCAGTAATATACTGTTAATTATATATTGTAATATCATACACTCATTATCACTTGCAGGCAGCATCGACAATATTTGCTCTCCAATAACTCATGGCTGACCGAATCCCAGATCTTTCAATTACAAGATGAACAATTTGCCACGTGGTTCAGAACACATGTAAACACTATCACAAACTCATTCTAACTGCAAAATTACTGTACGTATGCATGTCATTACGAGATTCTCGTTCATTTACTGTTTATTGATGTACATTACATATATACAAGGTTCATCAAATAGGAAGGAGTGCGCCTAAGTCATTGTCTTCACTAAGCCTCGAGCCTGAAAGAAAAGTTAAATGCTACAACGGGTATTTTTTTAATGGATATGTTTTCCACACTGAAAATTACGAGCAAGGAAGAAATACATACAACTGCGGTGTTTGTGTTAAGGGATTCACTAGTAGTAAGTTAGAAGTTAACTTCTATGGTAGATTAGAAAAGGTCGTCGAACTGCAATATCATAGCGAGCAGAATAAAGTGTTTTTATTCAAATGCTATTGGTATGACACGATTGACAAAGGAATCAGAGTTGATCCACACTATGGTCTGGTCGAAATCAACTCAAAAGCTAGACTCCGCAACATAAACGATGTCTTTGTTTTCGCAAAGCAATGTCAACAAGTTTATTACACATACACCCCTTCATTTAGAAAGGATCAATCAAGAGTTGATTGGTTGTTTGTTTTAAAAACGAAACCACGAGGTCGTGTCGAGGCTGTTCAGGATGAGAACGAAGACATAAGTGTGCGGGATGAAGTCTTTCAAGTTAGTGAGCTGATTGAACCATATCGAGTTGCTCCTTCGATTGAATTGGAAGAAAATTCAAATTTTCGTGTTTCCGATGATAGTCTTGTTGATGTTGATGCAAAGGAGTTGAACGTTGTTTTGAACTATAACGGACAAGCAAATATCGATGAAGAAGATGATATCCATATTGAAGATTGCGATGAAGGTGATGACTATTCAATTGATGACGAAGAAGAAGAAAATTCTGACTAACTATCAAAACGAAACCCTGTGTAAAACCCAGGTTTATCATGTAATTTACATTATGGATGATATATTTTGTAACATGAAATATATATTTATTGTTTAAGCATTGTTGCTATTGTTTTGTGCAATGGACAGTTTATCATTGAAGTTTTTGCAGGAAAGTAAAAAGAAAAATACAAATACAACATTTCTTGTACATTGCAACAATCACTGACGTCTATACCGATGGAATCACATTCGTCGGCATCTCACAGAGAGTTCAAAAATAATTACAATAGAATGCCACAATCACTGATGTCCATACCGCTGGATTAACCGACGTCTGTACCGACGGAAACATGTCCCGTTGGCATCTCATAGAGAGTTCGAAAATAATTACAACAGAATGCAACAATCATCGATGTTAGTACTGATGGACACATGTCTGTTGGCATATCATAGAGAGTTTGAAAATAATTATAACAAAATGCTACAATCACCGACGTCCATACCGACGGAGTCACCGACGTTCATACTGACGGAAACATGTCCATCGGCATCTCACAGAGAGTTGAAAAATAATTACAACAAAATGCCACAATCACCGACATCTATACCGATGGAATAACATCCAACGGCATCTCACAGAGAGTTCAAAAATAATTACAACAGAATGCCACAAGCACCGACGTCCATACCGGTGTAATTATGTTCATCGGTAATTTATCGGTGGGAAAATGTTACCGATAAAAATACCGATGGAATGTGCGAATTCCAAAGGGTGCACATTTAATGCACCTCTAACCATGTGATATTACTGACGGAATTACCGATTGACCGCAAAAAATATGGAGGGTAATTAAAAATTTCGGTGCGAAATTCAAAAATTGCCGACGGATTTTTGACACGCTACCGACGGATTTAACTAAAATAATAATGATTTTTTATTTTTGTCAGTGAATCCGTCGGTAAAACTGACTATAAGTCCCAGCTAACGCCCTTTCATTTCATTTTTTCTTCTCCTTTGTTTTTCACCTCAAAATTTTGATTTTTTTCCTTTCAATCCTTTAAGGCTTTCACCTAGAATCTTTAGCTAGATTTGTTGTGAATCTTCATCACATTAAAAGGTATGTGTTTTTTTTTATTTCATTTCATTTCATTTTATCTTTAGTTATTTTTATTCTTGTTATGTTTTTTGTTTTGGTGTATTTTTTTTTGTAATGTAGATAAAGTTTTGAATTCAACACATTATTAAGGTACATATATTTGTTTCCTAAAGTCTATAGTTTTTTTTTTGAATTTATTGGATATTTTTTATTGTTGTATTGACATAATTGTTATTAGTTAAGTTGTCGAATATTTGTTGTTAATGTTGAATTTACCTTAGAATTAGTAATTGAATATGTTGGAATAATTAGTAATTTTACTATATTATTGCATGATTTGTGTAATTGTTTCCATTGATTTTAATTGTTAGTCTATAATTCTTTTTTAATTTATTCAATATATTTTATGGTTGTATTGGCATAAATATTGAAGAATTTGTTGAATTAATATTGTTAATGTTGAATTTACCTTAGAATTAGTAATTGAATATGTTGGAAGAATTATTAATTTTACTATATTATTGCATGATTTGTGTTTAATTGTTTCTATTTATTTTGAATTTATTGTTTTGTTGTATTGGCATAATTATTGAATAATGTTTTGAATTGTAATTGTTAATGTTGAATTTACCGACGGATTAGTAATTGAATATGTTGGAATAATTAATATAGATTGGGTCAATTAGTTGTGGCTATTATTAATATTTGCATGTTTGTGGATTTGAGTAGTATCTAGTATAGGGGAGGTGCTGTCAATTTTTTTTTAACATTTGCAATTAATTATATAATTGATTATATAAAATTGGGTAGATGCGCAGAATGAAAACCAGAGCTAGTCGTTCACGTCCGGTCGCCGCAAGTTTGTCTAGCAGCGAGGACGATATTTGCTTAGGTGCCTCTCAAGAAAAGGCACCTATACCACTTGTGCCGTCAACCGATGCTGCCTCTTCCATCACTGGTTCACAGCGCAGATGCGGTGTGCCTTCACAGCGGAATCAATTTACCCTAAAGTACGAGGCACAGTGGAAGGATGACCTTTCAATGTAAGTTTGTTAAGGTTTTAATTTTTTTTAAAAAAATAATATTTAAAACATAATTTATGAAGTAATCACTATTTCATTAATTTCATTTATTTTCAGGTTCACAAACATTGAGGCTGCCCGAGTAATATCATCGGCGTTTAAATCGTCGATGGAGATTCCATTGTTTCAATGGAGTCAGATATCTAGGCATCTTGAATGGATGCCTCAAATCAATGCATGGTTTTCTAGATTTGAGGTTAGTGTTAATATATAATTTTCAGTTTATTTCTAATAAATTATTAATATAATTGTAAATAAATTATTATTTTTTAAAAAATTAAACTTTTATACACAGGATCGATTCTGCTGGGACAGTGAACATAACACTGTTGTGAGAAGGGTATGGGAAAATCATGCGGCAACTAGGTAATATCGAAAACAATACAACTTTTATTTTAGAAAAAAATTTATGTTTCGAAATGTAATTTTTTCTTGCGTGAAGTAGGTTGCGTGATTTTTGGTACGAAGCCTAAAAAAGGCAAAAAAAAAACAGCGAGGGATAAGGGGTTCCAAAGCTGGAACGATGTTGCGGTTTGGAGGGATTTCAAACCGATATACATCCCGAAAGATATATGGTCGCACTATCTTCAGCATGTAACGTCTGAGCGATTCACACGACGCTCGCAGTTCGGTTCTGGCAACCGAAATCAGCCAATTCATGGCTCGGTGACAACGCACACTGGCATCTCCGTTCTGTTTGCTGTACATGCGAAACAGATGGTAAGATTAATTGAAATGAAATATATCATTCAATTAATTTGTTGTTAATAATTTTTTTTTATTATAGGCTACGTTTCTTGGACGTGAGCCGAGCCTGATGGAGCTGTTTGTGGAGATACATGTGCGGAGTCAAGACCGCCAAAAGGGGACGCAACAATTCATTGACAGCCGTGCTCAACATTTCGTGGTATGTTTGTTCAACCATTTTATTTTGTAAGTTATTATTATGTTTATTGAATTGAATATGATGATTACTTTATTATTATTATTTTTAGAAGACCTATAATAATCGATTGAGGGAACGATACGAGGACGATCCAACGACCCATCCAGAATTCGATCCGGATTTGTGGATGGAGGTTGGATCGTCAGGTGGACCCGATAAAAATCGGGTTTATAGGCTCTCCAACACTACGGTCGATAACTTGCGGTCGGCCCGTAGTGCTTCAACTGTCGGGAGCTCCCAATCAATATCGAGCTCCCAATCCAAGGAGTTCGTGGCCTTGCAGCAACACATGGCTTAGCTCACCGAAAAAGTACGACCACCTATCAGAGGCGTACACACAACTCAAAGCGTCTCAAGCACAACAAAGAGTGGAGTCTGAACAACAAAGAGCGGCCTATGAACAACTTCGCGAAATGGTCATCAACATGGCACAAGGTGGAACATGTGCGCCTAATCCTTTTTGGTCGTATGACCAGCAGCCTCCTCGTCCTCGTTCTCATCCTCCTCCTCCTCCTCTTTTATATTAATTTTTAATAAAACATTATTTACCTTTAAAATTTCATTTAATATTTTTTTTGAAACACATTCGTTTTGTAATGAATATTATTTAAATTTGATTTTTTGTTTTTGATGCTTAATATAAATTTTATTTGCATATTTGGTTTTTATTACTATTAATTTATATCATTTTATATTATGTATTCTAAATAATTTTTTAAAAAAAATTACAAAGGGATTTACTGACGGACATCATCCGTCGGCATTTGACAGTAGCTGCCACCATCACCGATGAATTTCTAGATGGATATATTCGGTCGGTATTGCATACACTGACCAACAGATTTACCGACGAAATTAATCCGTCGGTATTTTACAGTAACTGCCAAAACTTACTGATGAATTTACAGACAGATATATTCAGTCGGTATTTCAAACAATCACCGACAAATTTACCGACGGTAACTCACGATAACGGATTTTAATCCGTTGGTATATTTCAAGTGGGAAACTTTTTTTTTTTTGCGCTCAAATTCCGTCTGTAAAACCATCGGCAAATGATTTTTTGTTTTTCCGACTGATATAGCGACGGAATGTGGAATCACCGATGAAAGGTTAGCCGACGGATATATTCTGTAGGTAATATAATCGGTAAATAATTTACCGATGAACTCTCAATCACATATCGACGGAATATTCCCGTCAGTAAAACTGTGAAATCTTATAGTGGCATGCTGTGCAATGTGTGATGGTAATTAAAATTACCTTTGCCCAATACTCATGCGATTATAAATGGATGGGGCGGGGAGCTTACCTGGTCTGGACGAAGGCATGAAGCCGATGACGCCGATGACGAAGGTGTGGTGGCCGGCTGTTCTCTCCTCCTCTGTTTTTTCTTGCTTTCCTCTGGTATTCCCTCCTCTCAGTTCGTCTCGTGCACGTCCCTGGTTTTCTCTTTGTTTCATTTGTTTCCTATGTGGTTGGTCCTTGTTCGTTCCCTGGTCTTCTGCTTCGTGCCCCTGTGTTCGTGCCCGTCTGTTGGTCTTGGGTTCTTCCTTTCCGTGAGCATGTGAAGGAAAGAGCTTGACAGGCTCGTCAGTAGACTTGTCCAAAAGACCATCCAGATGACATCCTTTGAAACTGAACTTCATGAACTTTCTCTTCTTTGGCTATCCTTCTGCAGCAACACCGGTCTCAACGTCTCCATGACATGGAATATTATATACTGCATATGCAACATCTTCTCTTGCGAGGAATAAACCTTAAGGAGTGGGCAGCACCAATTCCGGACCTTCCACGGTTAACAGACTAGCAGGAGATCGAGAACTCACTAAATAATGGCTTATCATCTCAGGCTTGATTTCAACTTGATTAAAGGTTTTGCCATTGTGGTGAAAGGAGGAGCTGAAGCCGATACTCCAGTCAAGTGGTGTTTGTCGCCGTGGCAAAGAAAGGGTGGCTGGTGTAAGACTGATCACGATGAGGGGAGACGTTGGTTTCCTCTAGTGTGTTTGCTGGGAGAGTAACTTGATTTGCATCCCCTCTCAAGAGGTCCCATCTTCTTTCTTCTTCAAATGGCGAGGGTGGCGACGTCTGAGATTTGGTTGACCATGGGGAAGAATCCTGTTTTCTTTGCAGGTCACTGCTGAGAAGACAAAAGGGTCGTTCTTGTGCTGGGATGCATAGTAACCGGGACTGCTAGGGGAGGCTAGGATGAGTTAGGAGCCGTTTCTAAGTTTTTTCTTTTCTAGGTTTTTTTGGTTACCCCCCCCCCCCCCCGCCCCCCACCTTTTTTTTTAATAGCCCCTCCCACCTGTGCACATATAATTGGATTTGTATTTATAATGCAAAAATATCATTATGTATAGAAAATAAAGTCCAAACAAACTTTTCACATGTCACCCAGGCAATGTTTGTTCATTTCGTTTGATTTTTTTTGGAGTCGTGACCTAGTATTTCATTGAGGATTGCTAGAAAACCTGGATGTACTGATCTTATCAGAGATTCACATGTAAGGAATTGGTTGTAGTTAGAGAATGTATTAACACCCCTAACATACCCTACCTGAGATAAGCTGCTTCGTGGCTTTGATGTGATAAAGAAGTTTTAGAAATTTAGTTCTTTCATCGGATATTAAAAATACGACTTACATGTAAGTTCATAATCCTTAACTGTGAGCAAATCAAAATATTAAATTCTTCTTTATTCTTTGTAATTTTATCATAAAAACATATTCATGAAAAAAATACAAATAACACATTCACTTTCACTATATATTTTCTTTTTTTGTTTTCCCTTTTTACATCCACATTTGCACACTACAAATTATAAAAATTCAAAACTAAATAAAAAGTAAAACAATTTTAAAATTAAAAAAAAGCCCCAAAATAATATGGAATTACAAGGAAAGCCTTCAGCACCACTAGAACAGTGGCGGCGCGTCTCCTCCACATGCTGTAGTCGGTGTGTCTCCTCCACATGCTATCTTCACTGGCGGCGCATGGATTCACACGTCATCGCTAAATAACTGGGGAAACAAGGGAGTTTGACCTGCTTTCTTCTTCTCTTCCCTTCCCTGCTGGTGGTGAGGATCCTCATCACCTGCAAATCCAAGAAAACGAAGCAAATTAATGGCAGTTGATTTTAATCTATTTCTTCCTTTGTTTTTTGGATCTGCTTCTCTCCATTCAGATCCACAGATTCTTCTTTGGTTTACGTCTTCTTCTCCTTCGCTTCAGGTGGTTGACGACTCTCAGGAGGAACGATCGTGTGTAAACTGCTACTGGATGGTCTTCACTCCGGTTGGTGGCAGCGTGGTTGGTTGTTGCTGTCATTTTCTGGCTACAGAAGGAGAAGTTGGTCTATGTGCAGCCGAGAGAGGGAAGGGAGAGCAAAGGGGGTGAAGATTTGTTTGGCTGGCTGAGAGAGGATGTGAGAAGATCTGTGGAAATGGAGGGAGAAGATGGGATTCGGGGGCGGCTGCTGTAGTTGGACGGGAGAAGGAAAGTCTGTGAGGGCCTCTCTATTGTTGGAGAAAAGAGAGGTGTCGAAAATGGCAAAGGGGGAACAGGGGCGGCTGTAAGAGAAAAGGTGAGATGGACGGGGGAGAAAGGAAGGTCAGGCATTGTGGGTTTCGCTCAAAGAGCATGAGGTCTTGTGAGATGAGGGAGGGAGATCAAGGAGAGGGGCTAGTCTCCAAAGAGAAAATCCCAAGTCATGGGGGGCAGTGGCTTTGGTTTTCTTTTTGGCAGAGGGAAAGTCTTGGTTTTTGGCTAAGGAGAAGGGGAGAGTGAGGGGAGATGGTGGAACCGAAGATGGTGAGCGGAGACTGGAAGCTGGGGGAAAGAAAAAACCTTTTGGATGATGGGGGGCGGCAACTTGGTGTGAAAAAGATAGACTTAAAGTTTCTCTCCTTTTTTTTTATTTAAAAATTGCCCCTCTTATTCGTGTGTGTTAAAGGCTACTATTATAGGCAAAATATTGTTTAGCCCCTAAAATTGGTCCCTCAACTTTCTTTGTTTTTTTATTTTTTATTTTTTTTAAAACGAGTAATATCAATATCGACTCAATGAGAAAAATAAATGATTTTAAAAATAATGCATGAAAAGTCGAACACGTTCAAAAGTTATTTGAAAAATTAAATTCTTTTGAGACGATGCAAAAAATGCTAAAAAAACAATACAAATATATTAAGAAATATATTTTTTTTTTATTTTCATTATTTTTCACTATTTTTTTAGTTTTCAAAATTTTTATCAAAAAGATGGGTCAAAAATTGAGTAGCAACAAAACTTATTCTCTTTTTTTGAAATTTGAATTTGATAGAATCAAATTCAAAAAATGATAACTATCACTATCTTGATGATAAAGAGAAAATGACAAAACACAAATTATACTTTTCATCAAAATAAATCCATGCTATTTTGATTTTAAAATTTAATCCCTGTAAAATTAAATTAAAAACCAACGGGCCAAAAATAGGTTATAACAATATGCACGACATCAATAGTGGAGTTGCCTCTTGTAAATAAGGGAGGTTTTGAGTTTAATCATAAAGTTATAATTAGAGAATTCAGGAGTCGCCACCTAGTATTATGGTAATTAGAAAACCTATTATTCTGTAAGAGTCTAGGTAAAGTGACTAGTTTTACCCCCTACCTATGGTAAATTGTATTGTTGATTGATTATTAGTATAAGATATGTTTCTATTTGTTGGTCTCATCTAAGGTTAAGATGAAGATCTCCTTTAGTGAGGAAGTCTCTACCTTATCAGATTAAATCATAATTGTTCTAAAACCTTAATTTTAGCATCGCATTTATATCTCTTAAATATTAAAGTCTACATCTAAATCCTAACACTCTGAATAAGAAAGTAATTATTATAGGATTTTTTGTATATTGGTCAAATCCTAATGGATAATCATAAACTAGTTATGATATCCATTTTATATTTTAAAAACATAATAAAAATATGATTTTGTCCTTTTAAGAAAATATACATAAAAACTTTAGGATTTAACCATATGTACAAAAACAAAACATATTTTTGTATTTTTTTAAATGAGGAGTTTTTTTTTTACTTATTTGAAATTTCAAAGAAAAAGCATGTATTTTTAATATTAGGTTTGTATCTTACTATATAAGTTTATAACCTAATATTAGGCAAAATTCTTGCAAAAACACGCAACGAACCCATAAATAATTTCAAAATGATCCTTCAAATTTTTTAGAGCCTTTTTTTTTCCTTTTCTTACGCTTGTTTGAATAAACATTAAAATAAAAACAAATTAAAAACTAAGGGAAAGACATTACGGTGTTTTAGGTAAGCACACCTATAGTCTAAGGGCTGGGCTGATTGCCCTCAAGGCCCAAGCTTAGTCTAGTTTGATCGGGCCAACTAAAGGCCCAATAATTTCTTTTCTTTTTTAAAAAAGATGGGTTGAGCTGATGGTCTAACCCATTTTACCCCACTGCTAGTAGTAGCAAGACGTGAATTAATTCAAGTCTTTTATGCTCCTAATAAATGATGCAAGCAAGAACAAAGAAAGGAGATTACCTAGCTTGGGGAGTGTCGCTACTGGGAGGTCCAGCTTGAAGATGATGGAAATGCTGGTGGAGTCCATTGTTGCTCACGATGGCTAACCTTGTTACTGTTGTTTGTGGCTGCTAGTGTTGTGGAGAGACAAGTGATTAGTACTTAAAAGAGCATTTTTGTTAAGGTTTTATATCATCATTTTACACTTGAAGTATCAATAACTCCTTAACTAAAGCATGTTTTATAATAACAAGTCTGATACTATAAGATGCCTTAATTTATGATAAATATTCATCTTAAATGTAGGCCTATCACATAAATAAAAGGATTGAATGATGAGTTTAAGTACTAAAATTGAAAGGACAAAGAGAGGGCCAAACTTAGAAAACAGATGCTAGTTCAGTCTAAATTCGAACACTGTTTGGTAATTAGGTCATATCTAGAGCTGTAGATCTCGGATTTAGGTCTGCTTTATATGGATGGAAAGCTAAGACATAGGCCTAAAACTTTAATGTGGAGTCGAAGATTAAAAAGTCATTTTCAAGTCCAAATTATAGCAACAATGGAGAAGTCCGAATCTGTCCTACAGCCAAGACACTGTTCAGTATTCAGCCTATATCTCAAGTTCTAGAAGTCCAAATAACCTTAATTTTTTTTCTTGGAAATCTGAGACAATTTCCTAGAACTTTTAGGGGTAAAGTTGGTTCAAATTCTAACATTCGTAATGAAGTTTTGTTTAGACAAGAAGATAAGAATTGTCACCAAGTCAAGATGTGGCCACCCACTCAACAATTATTTATCAAATCAATAGTTCTAAATTTTGGCCTATAAAAGGAGGCATTTGCCATTTATTTTGGCATCTTGGTTGTTCAGATCAAGATCTTGCTCTTGTTCTCTCTCTCTTTATATTTTTATAATGCTTAAGTTTTACTTTCATTAATATCTTGTTTATGCTTTTCATTTCTTTTCCTCTACTTAGTTAACTTGTATCTTATTTATATTCTTATTTTGTCTATTTATGTTTCTCTTCTTCATTATATATAACTAAGTTTATTATGTCAAGATGAAAATGTTAGACTAATGGTGTAAAAATAAGTATAATATAAACTCAATATGGACTTCAATGCTTATATCCCAAACAATTTGCTATTAACATGTCTTATCATTTTTATCTTATTAATTCTTAATACCTAACTTGTTAAATAGTTAATCTAGATTTGTGTTGTATAACACTTGGTACAACAAATGCTTGGCACTTTCATAGCCCAACCATATGATATAACCTACACCTGTGCTATGAAAGGAACTTGATTTGTTGTTAACATAAGTTAACATCTTGAATTCCTGATAATATTTAAAATTTTGGTGTTACTTAAATAAGATAATTAATATAATCATGTTAACAATTTATATTGACCTATTAATTACAAATAATCTGATTGGAACCTCCTTTGTGTGTGGTTTCCAGTTGAGTAATAAAAAGAGTTTATATTATACTTGTTTGAAATACCATTAGTGAATCTTCTAACATTGACATTGGTTTTTATCATTGTTTAATCCTCATATTAATCAAACATCTCAAAATCCTCTTTAAATTATTGTTGTTGCTGTTGTTGTTGCTGTTATTATTATAGTTAATCTCCCCGTGGTTCGACCTCGATCTTATCGGCTTATTTATTACTTCGACACTCCTTCACTTGGGAGAAGAAATCAATCTCTTGGTCGTGTCAACAAGCTACAACAGATGGAGTTGTCGAGGGAAGCTACTGAGTCATGTTTATGACTTGTTTGTTTTAGGTTGCTAGGTCAATCTAGAGGAAGATGATGACATTGTCATTTCAGCTAAAAACATAGAAGAATAGGTCATGGGTTGTCATGGCTCTTTCTTTCTATCTCTCAATGGTGTCTATCATAGTAGAGGTGGCTAATGATGAAGAAGATGCATGGTCATTGGTGTAAGAGGCTGGTGCTGGTAAGGAAAAAAATAGTAGGGAAATGGTTTGGTGGTGAAGATGAGATGTTGAGTTGAGAAGGACATCTAAAAAAATGGTATGTAAAGGATACTTTTTTTAGCTCCATTTTCACTCAAATTTCTCCTATTTTTTTTTAACGAAATTCACCCCTATTTATAAGGAATGAAAAAGGAACATTTAGTTTTTTTATTGGGAATAAATCTTAGCTCTTGATTCAAACGAGAAAAATTCCAATAGTTGGCCAAAAGTCATCATCACAAGCTGTAAAATTAGACTGCAAAGGCTAATTGGGTCAACCTCTATGGGGCGGCATAGTGGTGGCTGTAGAGGTTACAAGATGACATAAATCACGTTGGAGCCTAAGGTCATGCTGGGCCATGAGAGGGATGACTTGTTTGTCCTATTTGATGGAGAGGTGAGACATTAAATGCTTTTGAATAATAGCCACCCGGGCAGCTTTTAAGGTATGAAATATTGAAGATGATAAGCAAAACAATGTCGTTTTGATATGAAAAAACATTATTTTTTTTTGTCAAAACAACACCAAAAAGCATTGTTTCATTTAAATGAAACAGTATTATTTTGGCGTTTATGGTTTATTTAGGTTTAAAAGCTCTTATTTCAATTTCATCTCTTATTCTTTTTAAATTTATTCAATTAAGTCTTTAATTGAATTTCAATTCTAAGAATCAATTCAATTTCACCCATGTCAAATCTTAAAATGACCTTATGAGTTTAGCACTTTTTTTATTTTGGTCCTTAATCTTCGATGTTTTCGATTTTATCCCTAATTCACCTTCAAACTTTTCATTTCTTCAATTTGATCCGTAATTTCACTCAATTAGGTTCCCAAATTCACACTCCTTTTACAAGAGATTCTTGGTCTTGAATTTCTTCAATTAGGACCTTAATTGATCCCTAAATTTTGATTTTTTTACAATTTTGACCCTGATTTCACTTAATTGAGTTTGGAAAAATTAAATTGTTCCTTTAAAATACAAATCTACTTAATTAAACTCAAATTATGCTCCAAAACTTATTTTTTTATCAATTAAGTCCCTAATAAAGTTAATTTGACCCATCAAGAACCTAATTACGTACTTCCACTTAATTAATTCTTCTAATTTGATCCAAATTAATTCTAAAATTTAATTAAATCTTTAATTGGGCCATGATTAAATAAAAGTGGCTTATCAAAATCCTAATTAAGCTCTTACACTTAATTTTTATGCAAATTCATCCAATAACAATTTGATTTAACTTTGAATTTGCATTATCTTTCAATTTTGGATATAATGGGATACGATTGGGCTCACAAATTTGTCTAAAATTTCACTTGATTCCTCTATACATTTGAAACCCTTCTCAACCTGTTTTTGCCATGTTGCTAGTCTTTTTGTTATTATCTCTTTTATTTATTTTTTAATTTTAAAAGGAAAAAGGTAAGATTGGGCGGGAACCTAAAAATAGGTTATGATAAAATGGACAATAATTGGAATCTCCTCAATATGGACAATCACTAGGGTCTCTTCAATAACCATAAGAACTACCGCTATAATCCTTTTCTTGTGTATCAAGAGTTAGTTGTCTTCAAAAGAGGAAGCATGACTAGGGGAGGATATGGTCACGTCATTAAGCATGGACGACGTGGACCTGCTGGATTCAAACCCAGTGATTCTAGGCAAAGATCCTGCACAAGGAAAAAATCAAGAAGTGAAATAGCATATGAAACTAAAGGAACACATATAATTGAAATTACCAAAAGCATTATATAGCCCTTGAGCCATGCAGTTGATATCATACTTAGTGCGAAGATTGTTAAATCTACTACACACCCTCTCCTCCTTCACACTAAGGAAAGACCTATCATTCACACTTGTTAAGGGTGTTCTCTAATAGCGGGTACAACCCCAAATAGCACTATATCTATCCTAAGGTCTGGCAATACCCCCATACCTCACGATCTCCCATTGTCCTCTTTATTTTTATTTTTTTTATGTAAGAGGACTTTCCATTCAATGTATCTTTCCAGGCTCTTTTGACCTATTAGGAAAATTAAAGAACCAAAGGATTGAAACCCCCCCTCCTCCCTCATTTAGCACTATTGATTAAGGTATAACACTGTCTGAAAACCTTAACTATGGATTCCTCATTGAGAACCCTCAATAATTTCTCAAAAATTGATAGAACAGTCCACCTATAAGGGTGGATCTAAGTAGGACTCAAATTGTAGTACCTCAAGACATTCTTACAAACTCTTATAAGGAAACGGGCATCCAAACTCATATATGTAAATAGGCATAAAAATTATAAAGTTATCCCTACTAAGCTTGTTGGTGATCTAAGTTATATAATTACCAGACTCTGGCAACATCACTAAGTACTCCCTTGGCTGCCTAGTATTGGCTAAAGTTACTTGATCATAGGACATTGTACTCTGTCTTATTTGGAGGTGTTTTAGGTAATCTTAGTTGTCTCCTAAAGTGTGAGATCTCTTGGGGAACAGTCTTATCCCTTTTTCTAGTAGAAAAAAGTTAAGCAATACCACTCCCAGATCTAGGGCCTATTCTAATGGTCGCAGATCCTTGACAAGTGATTTTAGTTTCAGGTCTGAAATTGAAATCTCCCTTGGTAAACGTGATTTTCTTTCTTTTTCTAGAAGCTATTCTTAAAATATTTAAAAACTAAGCTTTTACAAGAAATAAATAAATAAATAAATAAAAGGAAACATGTTCTGCGATTACCTAAGAAATAATACTTCTACAAAGGATTTTGTTATTGTAAAAGCTCCAACAAGGAAAGGTAGAGAAAATTTTGGTGAAAGTTAGAAAATGGAATAAAGGAAAAAAAAAGGTTTTACATATAGGTCATTACCTTATGCTCTTAGCAATGAATGAGAGACATGTGGCATCACATTATAAACCTAGAAAAGCTTAACACCTTTTGCTATTACTGCTCACTGTCGAGTGGTCTTCTCAAAAGATTTGTTTCACCCCCTAACAATATTTAAAATCAAAATGAGAAAACGCCCCTTTTCTAGGGAAGATGAGACAAACCTAACTAGTTGTCTTCCAAAAGGCTTTTCAAGGCTTTTCACATTGAATACATAAAGAATTGGGGGGGGGGGGCACTTATGAGTCTATATTTCTACTTAGTTATTTTTATGCTTTGAGAAAGCTTAGATCTAATAAAGGGTTTAACCCATTCAGACATGGGCTTGGTAAGCAGTCAGACCCAATATACTTAGGTCTAGAATGCTAGAATGCTGTCAGACCGAATATATTTGGGTTTACCTTTGAGCTGAACCAAGAGATCATAAACTTGGGTTTGCCCATGAGGTGAACCTAAGACAACGTGAGTCTAGCAAGGTGCTAGACCCAATATATTTGGGTTTAACCTTCAAGTGAAACCAAGGCACCATGAATCTAGAATACTGTCAAATCTAATAGACTTGGGTTCAACCTTGAGGTGAACCCATGACACCATGAATGGCAACTCATGAGTCTATATTTCTAATTAGTTATTTTTGTGCTTTGAGAAAGCTTAGATCTAATAAAGGGTTTAACCCATTCAGACACGGGCTTGGTAAGCAGTCAGACCCAATATACTTAGGTCTGGAATGCTAGAATGCTATCAGACTCAATATACTTAGGTCTGGAATGCTGCAATGCTGTCAGACCCAATATATATTGGGTTTAACTTTGAGCTGAACCAAGACATCATAAAGTTGGGTTTGCCTTTGAGGTGAACCTAAGACAACGTGAGTCTAGAAAGGTGCTAGACCCAATATACTTGGGTTCAACCTTGAGGTGAAACCAAGGTACCATGAATCTAGAATACTGTCAGATCTAACAGACTTGGGTTTAACCTTGAGGTGAACCCATGGCACCATGGATGATATATCATGTTGTCAGATCCAATAAACTTGGGTTTAACCTTGAGATGAATCCAAGGCACAATGGATTTAGCATATTGTTAAATCAAATAGACTTAGGTTTATTCTTGATGTCAACCTAAGACAATATGGGTTTGGCAAAGTGTCAAACATAATATACTTGGGTTTAACCTTGAATTAAACCTAAAAAAACCATGGATCTAACATGCTACCAGATCCAATAAACTTGGGTTCACTTTTGACGTGAACCTAAGGTGGTGGGTCTGACAAAGTGTCAGGTCCAATATACTCAGGTTCAACCTTGAGTTGAACCTAAAGTATTATGGATTTAACATGTTGTTAGATCTAATAGACTTGGGTTCATCTTTGAGGTAAACCTAAAGTTGTAGGTCTAGTAAAGTGTCAAACCCAATATATTTGGGTTCAACCTTGAGATGAACCCAAGGAACAATAAATTTAGCATGTTGTTAGATACAATAGACTTAGGTTCACTTTTGAGGTGGACCCAAAGCAACATGGGTCTAGTAAAGTACTATACTTAATATACTAGGTTTCAATCTTGAGATGAACCCAAAGCAATGTGGGTCTCGCAAAGTGCCAGACCCAATGCAAGTGGATTCAACCATGAGCTACGCCTAAAGTACTTTAGGTTTGAAGGTCCAATTAGTCTTAGAGATTCAAGACCATAGACTTTTTTTTTTAAGGACATGATATATTCGTACAAACAATACTCATCATTCTATGTTAATAGATGTATAAAAGGTCTCCTTATATGCCTACTATATTCTCGTCTCATTAATAATCTGTAAATGATATTTATCGCTTATTAATGATGTATAAGATATTTTTATCCTTAATAAATGTAGCCAAGCAGAAATGACTCTCTTGTCCCTCTCATCTTCATAAAAACAATAGGGTTTAAGGACTATACATACCTCTTGAACCACCCAAGTAAAGGGTTTACAACTTTTCCTATTTTAATATATCTTAGAGCATTAATAACACCTAAAACAAGAACAAACACTCTTGTTCTTGGAATTTAAAACTTTTTATTTCATTTATTGTCTTTTCCATTTAAAGGTATTGATTTTATCATCAAATGGTCTTTAAGCTCTTTAACAAAGACTATTTTTGCAAGTACTAAAACTTCCATCATTAATTTTATTCTTCATGGACTAATAACATGAACATTTAATTTAACCACTATCCAATATCAAATGTTCCTTAAACATATTGAATTTTAGGACATCATCAAATATGATAAGGTATTTGATTTGAAGATTTTATTTGTTATGTGTGATTGATGAAACAATAACCTAGCTATTCCATATTGACTATATTTTTCCAACATATGATATTTCAGGTTTCATATCATAGTTTTAGATTCCTTTTTATTTTAGTTAATAGCAGGTAAGATCGTGTTATAATTACAGTGAAAGCAAGGCCAATTATTATATGAGAATTATTATATAAGATCGTGGCATAATAACTCTATAAACATGTAGGGATTATATCTCACTTTAAAAACTAAACTAAAAAAAAAGAAAATGACACTCTTGAATTAACTACATTACTATTACTTCTCTCTCTCTCTCTCTCTTTATTTTAAATAATATGCACTCTATAATATTTGAATTTAATACTTCTATGTTTATTTTATACAAAAATACCTCTTCGCCTAAAGGAATAGGTCATATGCCTAGTTTCTTCCTTTTCCTAACTTTTTTTTTAACAATTAACAAAAAAACAATAAAGAGTTGGTTTCACTGTAAAATATATTAATATAGCTTTTTAATCAATAGACCACATCTTTGTCATGTAGGTGACTTGGTCAGTGTTTTAGTGAAGCCTAAGATCAATGGCGGGGCCAAAGTTTTTTAAACAAGAGGGTAAATTACTAACAAATACTATACTATGTAGATATGTGTTAGAAATCAATTGAAAACATATATACTAATTCATATCAAGTAAAATTAATTTTAAAATACTTTAAAATGAAAAAACTTACATTATAATTGTTCTCTTCGAGTTTTTATATTTTGAAACTGCTTCATAATAACTTCATTATCAATCTTATCAAAAATATCTTTCTTAATGAAAACAACCAAAATGTCATTCATCCATTTATCTCTCATCATATTCCGCAATCTACTCTTGACAATATACATAGTAGAAAAAAAAAAATCTCTCCACTGCAGTAGTTGCAACTGGTAGAAGTAATGACAAATTGATAAGCATATATACTAATAAAAATATCAAATTCTTCTTTGTTTTTACCATTTTCTCTGCAAGATTAGCAATACCTTCAATACCAGAGAACTCATCATCACCACGTAGATCAATAATATACATATCAAGTTGGTCACCAAGTACCATAAAGTCCACTATAGAGAATTCATTAGGATAAAAATGAGCAAGGCAAATAAGCTTTTCTTCGTTGAAAGTAGAAAAAGAGTCACTTAGGTTTAAACATGCCACACAAAAAAGTAACTATATACTCATCTCAGTAAAACAATCATCTAACTCAGTAAATTGCATGTCAATGATATTGTTAAACAATTCCTAATAGAAATGGTGTAGGTGTGTAATCCCTTGAGAATTTTGCCTTGAATGCCTATGAAGCTTGTACTCATTATCCATGTTTGAATATCAATATCATGTTTGATGTAAAAAGGATGACACTTCTTCCAATAAAGATTCCTAATCATTCTCTCTCATTATTTTAAATCGTTCCTTTAATGTTTTCAATAAACTCATAGCATTTTTTATATATTGATATTTTCTTTGTAATGCTTGTGAAAACTCATTAGTAACTGCTAATATCGTTCTTAAACAATGAAGCATGAACACAAAATTAAATGATTCCATAATATCTGTTAAAACGACTA
This sequence comes from Populus tomentosa, assembly GCA_018804465.1. NCBI lineage: Eukaryota > Viridiplantae > Streptophyta > Magnoliopsida > Malpighiales > Salicaceae > Populus > Populus tomentosa. Next base: position 24,038 of record JAAWWB010001979.1, read on the forward strand.
CTTTTATTCTCTATTATGAGTTCATCCCATCCTCCCTTATAATCTTAAGCACATCAAGAAATGATAAAAACATTACAAGTAGATGAATAATTGTAACATAGTGGGAGCCCCAACGGGTATCACCATACCTTTTAAGAGAAGTTTCTTAATTCAGGCCTTGTTCACTAGAAATTTCTTCATTTTCAAGTCCTTGAATAATTCTAGCATATTGTTTTTCTCTAATTACCTCTATCCTTTTACATGATGCTCCAACTATGTTTATAATGCTAGAAATAAAATTAAAGACATCTCCAATTTCATTATACTTCTTTGTAACAACCATAAAAGTCAATTGAAGTCTGTGCAAAACAATGTATATAATATGCACTTGGATTGTTATTTAGAATAAGGGCTTTCAAGCAATTGAATTCACCTCACATGTTACTAGCTCTATCATATCCCTAACCACGCAATCTTGATATGCCTACCCCATGTTTAGAAAACAAAACTTCAATAGCTGCCTTGAGTGAACTAGCAGTTGTATCTGACATATGTTGAATGCCAAGAAAACATTCAATTATATGTCCATTGTTGTCTACATCTCGTAGAACAACTGCTATTTGTTCCTTGATTGATATGTCGTGTGAATCATCAATTAAAATTGAAAATAATGAGTCACCTAGATCTTTGATAATCTTATTTGTAATCTCCTCTGCAATAGCTTGAGTAATGTCTTTTTGAATATATAGAGAATTCAATTTGCTATGTCTAAGAGCTTCACTGAAAGTAACTCTTTTAATAGCTTCATTATTTCTGGAAAGGAAATGGAAAAGCTCTAGATAATTCCTTGGTTGCTTAAAGATTCACATTCATTAAGGCCACGAAATAGAAGTCCTTGGTGCAACAAAAAATGAGCACACTTTATTTAAACATTTAATCGAGTTTGATAATCACTTTGACTCTTTATTATCTGCTCGGATAACAAAGTCATAATACTTTATTTTTCATTCATCAAATTCTCATATTTTATTCGAGTTGTATTGTTACTACTATTAGACTTTTAAATATGAGGATCAAATCCTTCGTTTTTTTTTTTTCAATTTGAAAACCCATCACCCACAAACTAATCAACACCCCATTTTAACTTGAAGAGGTAATAGTACAAGCAAAAGGCAGCATCTTTGGCTATGTTGTACTCTAACCATATTGGGTTGCACCAAACCAAGCCAGATTTAAGCATAGTATTGATATATTCCTAAATTATTTTTTAGAAAAATCATAGTGTGAAGGTTGACAAGGACCCTTTTGTAGATAAGCTCTTCAAATTGCATCTCTATCATTTACATGGTATTCATAAATTGGTCTTCTTAAGTCAAGGTCAATAAGAAGGGTGTCGGGGTTGATTTCAATATGACTTTTCTTTGAATTTGATTGAGTTACATGACTTGAAGCTTTGAATGACTGTTCATCCTCAAGGGATTTACGCTTAAAATACTTGTCTAGTAACATGTTAATTTAATATGAACCTGCTGGATTTTTTTTTTATCATCATTAGTATCACCATAATAATTAACATAACTACACAATAATTCACTGTTAAACAAAAGTCAGTTCAGTTTCATAATAATTATAAATCTTTCATATGAAATTCATAGCAAAATACACATCAATTCATTTAAATCAAAACCCATTTCAATTCATATCTATATGCATATAATAAGTATGTTGATTAAATTATACTTAATCATTTCTAGACATTAATTGAGGAACAATGCTTAAAAAACATGTTTTCTACTTGATATTTTACTTACAAATAACTCATATGAAAATATTAAATTTCAATAAACTACTCTGTCAATGCAAGAGATGTCAATAATAATGGTTTTACATGAGTATTAATTTATTCCTTTATAATAAAAAAAGAAACATTTAATTGATTAAATTAGCATATTCAAACATTTATTTTGAACATATTCATATTAAAACCCTTAAATCATCATAAATTCTAATATTTTTAATAATTAATTATAAAATAATAAAACTAAAATTAGACAATAAAACAAATATAAAAGATGAAAAAATTTATCAAAAACAAAAAGCAAAAGAGGTTAATTGCTTAAATGTACTTGAAGAAAAATTTGCATATGGGAGAGAGGCAGGGACAACAACTCAAAAGAAAAAAAAAAAAAAAGACTTTGTTAGTCAGGTGAAGAAAAAGAAAAAACTTTGGGTAATAAACTATATATATATATAATAAATTTTTTCCGTGTATTAACCATTCATCAAACTATTATATTAATATTTTAATATAAAAAAAATTATAGGGGTAATTACTCCTTTTTATTCCTCTAAGGCTTCGTCATTGTCTAAGAGCGAGGTTCGAACTCTGCTTAGACCAAGGTTGTCAATTCCGTTCCGTTCCGCTCGGAATGGCCGAAACATTCCATACCAATTCAAAAAACAAAACAAAACGAAATAAATTTTATCTCATTTTAAATCTCGGTCCGTTTCGGATTTTTCAACTAAATTACGCCCGAAACGTTCCGGTTTCATTCCACATGTTCCGTTCCGCTCTTGAAAAGTCATTGAATTAAATTGAACCTTGTTCAATTTAATTAATTAAACCATCCAATTATAAAAAGCTCTTTTTCATTACTATTTTCAATAACAATAATATTGATAATAATATTGAAAATTATTATTACTATTTTCATTAACAATGATATTAATTTTTTAAAATTAGATTTATCACTAATATATATGGTTTATATTCATTTTTTTTTTTATGTTTATACTTTGTAGGAATTTGATCAAAACAAGGAATGCTTTAGATTCCATTAGTCTTGATAATATTGACCTAACTTTATATTTAAAATATTTTTGTTAAAACATTTTACTTTCATAATATTTTGATATTTTGTTTAAGTTGAATTACTTTAAGTTAAATATCTATTTAATCTTGACTATTTAGAAATATTTTAAATTTTAAAATTATATTTGTTTGGCATTATATTTGTATTGCATAATTTATAATTAATTTATCTTGAATATGTTTGTTGAATATATATATATAACAATACAATCCTGAAACGGCACGCCGAAACACTCTGAAACTAAAATATTTTATTTTAATTATAAAAACAAAATACCAATTAAAATGAAATTGACAACCTTGATCTGAATTATTAGATTCTGTTCTTTCATGTTCTAAGGAACTGTATTATTGATTTAAAATAAATAAACTATATACCAGCAAAAAGTGTGATTTGTCCAAGTCGCAAGGGGGAGAAGCTTAAATTTTCTTTAGGTAAGATTGCGTGGGTTCCAATTCTGTAGATCGTTTTTCCAAAATGCAATTTTGCTTTTTTATGGTTCATTCCCTTTTTTTTTTTTGTTGCTAAATTTTATTTTTACACGCACAATTTCTTGAATGCTACACATGCACCCCTATCTCTTTTTATTTTTTTCAATATTAGCTAAAGAGTTCAAAATGTTTACATATAATTTTAAATTTATTAAATGATACTATTGACTATTTTTTTTCTTTTAATTTTCAAAAGTGTCTTGAAATATATGTTATCATACAATTTGGTAATAAAAGAAAGTTTATAATCCCTGAAATTATTCTCTTATTTTTTTTATTTTTTTATTTAATATTAAATTTTTTAATTCGGATTGATCCAAATATATCAGCATTCAAGTTGCCTTTAGATCCACGCATCTAGCTTTTTTATTTTGTTTATTTGATTTTTTTTCTTTTGAAATAATTATAAAAAAACAATGTTGCCAGTAAAATTAATAATGAGAAATTTAGTCTTTTATGTTTAATTGAGTTTTTAAAGATAATTTAGTTTTATAGGAAAATGATAAAAAATAAGACTTATTTTTTTTATAAATGGGTTTGCTAGTTTAGTATTTTTTTTATATTACATTATATCTTTTGAATTTTTTTTACATCTTTTTTTATTTATAAATTTCTATTTTTTATTTAATTTATTTTTATTTTTATAAATGTAGTTTTATTTTGCAAATAATGATCTTATTAGTCAATATAAATTTGTTTTACAAGTATCATATGATTTAATAGATAGAAGAAAATAAACATTAATAGAATGCATATTAGTTGCATAGAATCCAAAAAACATTACATGGAAAAATTTCATTCAAAAAAAGGATACAAGAGCAATCATTAACCTTTTTTTTTATGTTAAATACATTGATTTAACATAGATGACTGACATATGATTTCTTAACCAAAAAAAATACATGAAAGAATTTCAATTTTAATAAAGGTTATTTTATATATATATATATATAATCCATAAAATATTTGTATATACATTAAATACAATCCATGAGTAGAGTTTAACCAATCATTTATGAAACAATTATGCATTTTAGATGGGATTACAAGTTTATAAAGAAATATGAGGTTAGGAATTTTTAAATTTAACTTAAAGGACCGTACTTAATAATAATGGTAAAGAATTCCTCATGGTTTAGAATTTTTTTTATATTTTTTTTAAAAATTAATTCTACTCGCAATAATACAGTAGGGGAAGTAAAATCTATCCTAACCGATAACAGCTTGTCCACCATAATTCGTTGGTATCAAGACCCCACCACAAAACAAGGAAGGAAAAGACAACGCAAGGAAATGAAACTCTCCTATTTGCTTGCTCGTGGCAGCCATAAATTTACCAAAACATTAGGCCGGCAGACATGAATTTTTCTAATTGTTTTTTTTTCTTGTATATTCAATTACAACCTAGCACGATGAGTCAATTATTTGCACTATCTACACCCGTACTACTGTCAAGCTTTTATAGAAAAGTTGGTTCGATGTTATTTTCTCTGTGAGAGCAAAGATCAAGCTCCAAAAGGTGTACTATGTTACATTTAGTCGACCTTAATCACTCACAAAAGGCAGGCATGTCAATGTTTAATATAAATTATTCAAATTGGGGCATACGCATATGGTTGTCCAGTAAAGGATTATAATTCAATTTTTGACATCATAGAATGGGATAAGTTGTGATCAACAAATGTCGTTTGAACCTTCCCCCATGAGTAAAACGGCATCTTCTTCTCATTGTATGTGGCAAACATTTTCTTGGAAGTATTCATTTTGCATATTGAAGCATCAAATCGAGGGCCCCTCCAATACTGGCATGAAAAGAAAAATTAAAATAGTTACAATGATATAAATCAAAGACTTTATGGGCTATCTAATCAAATCATAACAGAAAGATTGAATAATGCATTCGACAAACCTATCTGGTTTCTTATCATTTACATAAAGAAAGACATTTTTCAAGAGTATATGGCCCGAACTAGGATTTTTAGTTCTACCAAGACTACTATTCTGATCAATAATAGAAACAAATTAAAAGGGAAATATATTGAAACCTTAGTAAGTAATGGGTGCTATGCTGTTATGGCATGATTTCTAGCTAGCTGGTGAACGTAACCTAGACATTATGGACTTATCGCACCGAAGGTGAAATAAAAAAAAGATCTTGCACTCACTTGAAATAGATCATTCTTGCTTTGAAGATAGCTCAATGATCATGACTTCCCGTCTCTTCAGTGAAGACTCCTTGGGTTCAAACCCCCCCTTTTTTAAAACAAAAAAATTAGATTCAAATCTAGAATTCAACGTACCTTAATTTTAGTAGAGGTTTATAAATCTGTATATTCTTTTGCTCTCCTCTACCTAAATATATATGTTGAACATCTGTTGTAGCATCTATGTTTATTTTTAATTCAAACTCTGTATTTTTGTAATCGAGATTATAATTGTAAAGATATCAAAAGACCAATCTTGCCACATGTCAAGAGATTAGAGAATCAAGTAGTTAAAATATTGTTAATATTGTTAGACAGCTAATAGTGTGAAAGAATTAATAAACAAAAAGAGTACAGCTGATCTTTCTTTCTTTCTCGTCAGAAATTCTCTTTGCTTCCCTTTACTTCTCTGCTTTACTTTTGTGTAAATCTACTATCATCACATAGTATCAGAGCTCTGAATTCTTGATCTTGTGATCTTCTGTTTCCGTATTCTCTGTTTTCTGCAATTCTCTTTAGATTTTTCTGCTTTCACTTCTTGCATTCTCAAAATGGTGACTACTTCTCAACTCTAGATTGTTCGATCTCCTATTACTTCTTTGCTTCATATGGTTTCTACTGTTGTGACAGTTAAACTTGATGATACAAATTATCTCGCATGGCACTTTTCAGATGCAAATTCTTCTTGAGAGTCATGGCATTTTAGGATTTGTTGATGGTTCAAGGAAATATCCTACTCGGTTTGATGCAGACTCTGATCTTGAGGCTGTTGAAACTAATGACTATCAGGTGTGGAAAATGTATGATCAAGCATTGATGCAATTACTTATTACCACTCTCTCTTCTACTACGATTTCCTATGTTATTGGATATGTAAATTCTCATGATATGTGGGTTCAACTGAAGGATTGATTTTCTACAGTTACCAAAGCACAAATCTTTTAGATGAAAAGTGAGCTTCAGACTATCTAGAAAGGTTCAAAACCTGTGTCTCAATATCTGCAAAGAATCAAAGATGCTCGAGACCATTTTTTGTAGCAGGAGTTTATTTTGAATATGATATTATGATTTTGGCTGTTAATGGTCTTCTTTATGACTACAAGACATTTAAGTGTATAGTTAGAGGCAGAGATAATATGTTATCTCTTAAAGATTTTTTTATCTCAGTTGCTTGCTGAAGAAGCCACTCTTGAGCAAACTCATTCTACATCCCCTTTTATTTATGCAATGATGGCTCAAAATCAAACATTTCAAAGCAAGGCTCTTGTTCTTGATAAAGGTAATTATAATTCTCAATCTCAAGGATATCCTTCTAGCTCCAAGTCTTTTCTATCTTCTTAATTTTCCTCTAGCTTTAATGGGGGGTTTAATGGTTATCATGGTGTTTTCCATGGTTCCACTGGTGGCTTCAATGGTCCCAATGCAATGTTCACCAACGGTGGCTATTCTAGTAATAAAGACTCTCATTTTAAGGGTCGTGGATGAAGTTGTGGTCATTACCAATCTGGTCCATGACCTTATCAAGTTCAGCCTTCTTCTAGTCTTAGCATTCTTAGTCTTGGCACTGACATTCCCACTTGTCAAATCTGTAGCAAGAAAGGTCATGTAGCTGCTTATTGCTATCAACGACACAATCAACCTTCTCCTCCTACCTCTTCAATTCAATGCCAGATTTGTTGGAAATTTAGGCATTCTGCCATTGAGTGTTATCGTAGAGGGCAACTTCTCTTATCAAGGCAGACCTCCTTCCACCAATCTTAGTGCTATGCATGCTAATTTTTGTTCTTTGACACCTAATGAGCAATTTTGGGTGGCTGATACTGGAGCAACGACTCATACAACCTTTGATTTGGCTCAACTCAGCTTGGCTAATCCTTTCTCAGGATCTGATACTATTACCATTGCAAGAGGTTCAGGTTTGAGCATTTCTAGTATTGGCTCTGGATGTTCCACAGTGCTCTTTACAATTAAAACACATTTTGCATATGCTTAAGCTGTAATAACATTTGCTATTGATTCATAAGTTATGTAAAAATAATGATTGCAGATTTATTTATGATTCATTTTGATTTTGGATTCAGGACACGATCACAGAGAGGGTTCTTCTCAAGGGACTGTGTAAAGCTTGCTTGTATCCTATTCCTTTCTCTATTTCATCCATCCCACAACTTCGTCTTCAAAAAGCATCTTCTTTCCACCAGAATCAATTTTGTTATCTTAGTCATCAAGTCAAAACAAGTCTCTGGTACAAGCATTTCAGCCATCCTTCTAACACAATCACTTTTGCTTTTTTAAATCAGTTCCAGATTTTTTTTACTTCAGACACCTCCAAATTAGTTTATTCTGCTTGTTTAGAAGGCAAATTTCCCAAACTTCCTTTTCCATATCCAATAGTTAAGTCTGTCAAACCTTTCAAAGTAATTCACGGTGATGTTTGGGGTCTTTCTCCCACTATATATGTTAAGGGATTCCGATACTATGTTAGTTTCATAGATGAATGTACTCGGTTCACTTGGATTTTTCTAATGACTAATAAAGGAGAGGTTTACTCTATCTTTGTCTCTTTTCATGCCTTCTTAGTTACTCAATTCTCCGTTATTCTTCATGTTTTTCAAAGTGATTGGGGTAGTAAGTATCTTAGTAATCCATTCAAACATTATTTTCTTACCAAGAGCATTGTTCATCACATGTCTTGTCCATACACTCTTGAACAAAATGGTCTTACTAAGAGGAAGCATTGACATATTTTAGAAACTGCAATCACTTTGTTACAAACTACCAATTTACCTTCTAAATTTTGGTTTCATGTTTGTGCTACTTTCATCTATTTGATTAATCGGATGTCTTGTCTAATTCTTCAGCTCAAATATCCTTATTTCTTATTGTATGGTTTTATACCAGTCCTTACTCATTTGAGAATCTTTGGCTATGTTTGTTTTCCTTTACTCAAGCATTAGAACACTCACAAACTTCAGCTAAAAACTTTAACTTGCAATTTTCTAGGCTATACAGGTCAGTATAAGGGGTATATTTGTTTTTCTCTTCGTACTAATCAATTTTTTGTGACTCGACATGTCATCTTTGATGAATCTGTGTTTCCTTACACCTCTGAGTCTGCAGTCTCTCCTTCTCTTTCCCGTTCGCCTTGTCTTTCTCCACCATTTGTTTCTCTAAATAACATTGTTATGCCTATTTTTTCTACTCCATCATCCACCCCAAGAGCCATTACTTCTTTGTATACACTGCCTCCTAATGCCACCTCTCAAACTCTATTAGTTTTGGATTCTACTACACAGTCTCCTCTCCCTGTGGATCCTGACTTTCACCCTGAGAATCTTTATGTAGTCTTGCCTCTGTCACCTATGAATCTTCACCCGATGACAACCAAGTCTAAGAATGGCATTTCCAAAAGGAAGGCTTATTCTGTCGCTGTTCAAGCTATTGATTTCTCTTAGGTTGAACCTAGTTCGTTCAAGGCTGCTTCTACATTTATTGAATGGCAATCTGCTATGCGGGAGGAAATTGAGGCTCTTCTTACAGAAGGCACTTGAGACTTGGTTCCTCTACCACATACTAAAAATCTTGTAGGTTGTAAGTGAGTCTACCGCATAAAAAAAATAAAGATGGTTCTATAGCTAGACATAATACTCGCTTGGTTGCCAAGGGCTTTAGTCAAGAGGCAGGTATTGGTTATAGTGAAACATGCAGTCTTGTAGTGAAACCTACTACTATTCGGTTGGTACTTGCCCTTGCAGCTCAATTTCATTGGCCTTTAAGGCAACTTGATGTTAAAAATGCATTTCTGCATGGTATTCTTAAAGAGAAGGTTTATATAGTTCAACCACAAGGCTTTAAGAGCAAGCTTTATCCTTCTAACTTTGTTTACTGACTAAGAAATTCTTTGTATTGATTAAAACAGGCTCCCCATGCCTGGAATGATAGATTTATGAGTTTTTTACCAAGCTTGGGGTTTCAAGCATCTCTTGTAGATCCTTCTCTGTTCATTTAGCACTCCTCTCTTGGTACTGCGGTTTTACTCCTTTATGTAGATGACATCCTTCTTTTAGGCAGTCATTCCTCTCTTCTTACATTATTTATTGTAGCATTCACTAAGGAATTTGATATGAAGGATTTAGACCAGTTGATGTATTTTTTTGGAATGTAGATTTCTTATCCTTCTTCTGGTTTGTTTGTGTCTCAAACTAAATATATCAAGGAATTACTTGATCGGGTTGATTTATAGGATTCAAAGCCATGTGTCATTCCCTGTCTTCCCTATCATCACCTGCTTAAGGATGATGGCAAGCCTTACTCTCATCCACAACAATACAGGAGTATTGTTGGAGCTTTACAGTATCTCACCTTCACAAGGCCTGATATTGCCTTCTTAGTGAATCAAGCTTGTCAATTTATGCATAATCCAATGGAATCTCATGCTGTAGTGGTAAAAAGAATCTTGTGATATCTAAAAGGTACCCTTGACTTTGGAATTCATCTTCAGCCACACTTTTAATCTGCAGGCTTATAGTGATGTTGTCTGGGGTGGTGATCCCAATGATATATGGTTTGTTTAAGGTTTTGTTGTTTACTTAGGATCAAGTCCTATTTCTTGGGCTTTTAAGAAACAACATATTGTTTCTTGATCCTCTGCTGAGGCTGAATATAGAGCTCTCGCTATTGCTGTTGCAGAACTTGCCTGGATTCACCAACTATTCTGTGATATTCATATCCTGTTACATATTCCTCCTTTAATCTATTGTGATAATATCTTTTCTATTTTCCTTGCTTCCAATCTAGTGTTCCATTCCAAAATGAAGCATCTCCAGATTGATTATCATTTTGTTAGAGAAGGTGTTATCAAAGGTGACTTGCTTGTTCAACATGTCTTTTCTGTAGACTAGTTTGTTGATATTCTCACTAAAGGTCTTTCAACTCCTTTGTTTCGGCACCACTGTTTCAATCTTATGCTTGGCTCCTCCAAGCATGCGATTGAGGTGGAATGTAAAGATATCAAAGGATCTAGTCTTGCCACATATTAAGGGATTAGAGAATCAAGTAGTTAAAATGCTGTTAATATTGTTAGACAGTTATGAAAATCTGTTAACATTGAGGTTAGAAGCTTGATCATGTTTATAACCTATTATAAAAGTTTGTAACAATGTGAAAGAATTAATAAACAACAAGAGTACAATTGATCCTTCTTTCTTTCCTCATCAGAAATTCTCTCTGCCTCCCTTTACTTATCTGTTTACTTCTCTGCTTTACTTTTGTGTAAATCTACTATCTTCACAATAATGTGATGTTTCTTTTCTATAAAAGAGGATATATAGGTATTACAAGAAGAAGAAGATTCTCAAGACCCTTGCATGCAACAAATAAATTATTGTCGTTGTAGTGGTGTTGTAGAAAGATTTATTTGATTGTTTGGTGTTTATAAGTTAGGTATTTTATGCATGTTTCAAATTTTAAAATAAAAATATTCGATAAATAACTTTTTTTTATGGAAGATGAAAGTTTATTAAGTAATAATTGATTAAGCATGACTAAACAAGAGAAGAAAAACAATAAAGATAGCGTAAGAAAATTTACCAACTAAACATATATCAGACAAACTTAACTAACTTTTATATTAACTTAATAAAAATATACAAATCAAGCAAAATATAAATATATGAAAGATGACTATAACTATGTAACCAAAACAATTTTTCTATGAACTCCCTATTTGACCAAATAATTTACTACATGGTTATTTTCTCTTTGAATATTTGTAAAATTCATAGGAGAAAGCATAAGATATGTATTGGAGATATCATTAAAATCACCTTATAACCTTATGGCTTCATGACATTGTTTCCTCTTATCCAAGTAATTGCATTGTATAAATCGAACTTCACAATCCAGTATTTAGAAAATGCATAACAGTAGTTAGTACTCAAAATAAAAGCCTTTTAAATGGTCAAAACCTTAACTTCATTGGATTTTTTAATATCTATGAAACAAGAAAAGATATAAAGGAATTTTTCTCATGGTCACTTAAAACATCGTCAATCCCTAAAGGTCCAAGCTTATTATTTGCAAATACATGTACATTCCACTTAAGCATACATTGAGGAGGAAGAGTCCATGATAATTCACTATGCACTTGTGCCTTATTTGTCCATATAAAAATATTATTTGGTGATCATAGTAAGTTTGTCCTAGTATAGCAAAAACTCCCACACAACATTTTTCTCATATTGCAACTCTATAGAAAAATAAGTAATTTATATCACCTCATGTAGTTTCCACCTCATTGAAAATCTCATAAAACTATTACAAAGACAACAACTTTTAGATAAACCATATATTTTATCTATGAAATCTCAAAATTCAGCATAAACCTATAGATGGTCCTATAAATACTACAAATATACTGTAACTTGATATAATATAATACAAAGATTTTTTTATTGCAACAAGATTAAGGGTTTACAAAAACTAGTTCATTTATAATATTTATATTATCTAACCCAATCTAACCTGTTAAAATCAGATAATTTGGATATTATATATGATAATGGGTCAAAAAATCTAAAAAATAGATATCACAAGTTAGGTAGTGGGTCAGAATTTTTAAAACTTGTATACTCTATATATTTGTTTTTGTTTTTATATTTGATAATTTATTAAATAAGTATTTGTTTTTATTTTATTTAGAAATATTTCATATTCAAGTTTTTGATAATGATTCTTTTATTAAAATTATTTAATATAACAAAAAATATTCATTTTTTACTAGAAAAAATAAAAAATATATCTAAAATTTAAAATTTAATGATGGTATAAGATATAAAAATTAAAATTAGGGTTAGTGGTATCATGACATACTAAGCCACAGCACAAGAAATATAGTACACCGAAATGTTTGCTTTGCGTGGAAAATGGTTCGGCACCCTAACATATAGATTCCAAATTGAACCTTGGGAAGAGTGAAAAACCAATAAACAATAGAATTGCTCGTATAAATGTACATTTTGTTTCTTTATTTATTTATTTATTTTAAAAGGCCTTTTGATTTCATCCACAAATGGAATTTGGTACTGGCAGAGAGAGCTCACCATGGAAATGAAAGCACTTAGTCTAAGCAAGACTTTTTAGGGTTTTATGCTCTCTTCATCACCCACACTTGAAAATGGTACAATTCATCACCTTTTATTCATAGTTATCAACTTCTTGATAGCAACCTTAGAACAACTAGCTCTCCATATGATGTGGTCCTCCTAATTATGCCAGTCTACACAGGTCATGCTCAGCTAGAGAGAGGGGGGGGGGGGGGGGGAGAGAGAGAGAGAGAGAGACGATTATTGGATAAGTGGAGAAAACGGCATGTATAAATAGAAAGAAAGAAAGTACAGTACAAGGGAGGGGAGGAGAAATGAAAGCCTGAAAAAAGAGTTTTATAAATAGGACCAATACCATCTCCAAATAAGATGACATATGGGGTTTTGTATTTATGGCAAGAGGTGATTGGCTAGGGTATCCTTAAGATAGTTTTAAGCACAGCAGTGGATAACATAGTACAAAGCACCAGCAAAACCCTTCCTTGACAATGTGTTTGTGATGGAGATATGGTTGTATGAATTATGAAAGAGAGAGGATGCTTTCTTTTTTATATATAATTATAATTATTATAGAAGAAATTAAAAGATTTGAGGTTTTTATTGAACATACATTGTTTCTTCTTTTACGTTTCACTGCTCACATCATAGCCACTTTTTTTTTCCTCGTATGCCTTGAATTTTTTCCACTTTATACTCGTATCATTAAACTTTTTCTTTTACAAATTTATCAGTGTAAATTATGTTGAAATCGTTCTACATGTTAGGATCTATTTTTAATTATATGCTCTCACATGTCCCATATGTCATTCGATATTAATTTTGATGTTAAATTGAAAACTAAATTAACAAAACTGAGTTTTAATTTGTTCTTAAACAAAAAATTAAAACAACAAGGATTAAATTAATATTTAAAAATAGAACCTCTTCCCACTTATATAATTCAAAAGGCATGAAAAAGTTCACCGAGGTCCCTCAAGTTTTAATTTTTTTCATATTCAATCCCTATTCTTTAGGATTTTGATGTTTTCATCCATAAGGTTTTCTCTCATTTCAGCCCTTGGGTGTTTGCAGAAGAGAGAGAAAGTCATTGAAAAAATAAAATGAGATAGAAAACTCTTGAATGATCAAATTTCAACTACAAATAGTTACAATTTTTATATCATTGAATTTGTCTTTAAAATGGAGCACGATAAGGGTGTTTCTACCATCGATAATGCATGATAAGAAAGATTAAGAGTAGAAAAGATTTTTAATTTAATTTGATTTTGAGTTTTTTTTAATCAAATTAAAATTCATTATATGGTTAAAAATGGGGTTTTAAAAGTGCATATGATTTTTTTTCATGATTTTTGATTAAAAAAGGATTGGAATTTGAGATGTTAGAGTTTAAAAACTTGAATTTTGATTTTTCAATCACTAGAGCCACAACTAGCAATCAAAAAACATTGCAGGTGAATGACACATTGTTTGTGCTATATATAGGCAAATAATATATTATCCATCATTAAAAAAAACAAACAGATATATTGGGCTTGGCCTACCACGTTCAAGTGCGTTTCGGCTATATAATTTTGGACTAAATAAATGGGTCAATCTTTCCAGCCCAAGTGCCTAGCATTTTTTTTCAATGGCACCTTTTTTATATTTTATAATATAATTCATTTTAAATAAGTTTATTATAATATATTTAAATAATCATCTAATTATGTCATAGTTTTGAAATAATATTAGATATCCTTATGGTAATATTAATCTAATATGTTTAATTTCTTAAAAGCTTTCATATATTTTTCATTGAATTTATTATTCGCATATTTGTGTATAAATTATCATTTATGATTTTTAATTGAAATTTTCTTTTAATATTAAGATGAATTTTAGTTTAAAAAACAATACTTTTCATTAAAAAAATACATGTTTTGCATAATAATAATAATAATAATAATAATAATAATAAAAGGAAGCTTTGATGAAAGAGATACATCTTTTCCTCCTTGTTTCAAAACAATAGAACTTTTTTAGAATTTCTATTTTAACCACCTTTGTTTTGTATTCAATAAACCATACTACTAATAAAAAAAAAAATTACCTAAGAAAAAACATTAATAAGAAAATAGATTTTTTTTTTCAAAACTAAATTATTGTTTATCTTATGCATATCCATATTTATTGTCATATAATTAAAAATTACATGCATCGCAAATCAAGTATTTACATGTGGATCTATTCATTGATTCTCATAATAAAAATCAGCTTATAATATTAATATTTAATCTGTGTTAATATTTTTTTATATAATTTATTAATTTATATATTTTTAAATTTATTTAATTAAAAATAAATATAATCTTTTAAAATTTTTTATAATATTAAAGAAAATATCCACAACAAAACATGTTCATTTATATTGTAAATTAATTTAGGATTTTTTTCGCAAGGCAACGCGGGATGCACATAATAGTTAGCTCCTCAACCAATAAGTACGCATGGGTTTGGAAAGAACCCAACAAGCAACATTCTCGCATAGACTTAGACGTGATAGAAAGACAGGAGTGAGTGTGTGTGATGGCCTGATGGGGTTCCCCTTTTAAGTGAAAGTGACATGTATGTCCTGTATACATTCACAGTCAAAGCAAGCATGACAGGCTCACAATAATACGCCCTTTGAGTTGAGGAAATAAGTATCCTTCCATTCTAGGGTTAGACACAGCTAGCCACGTGGAAGATTAAAAATGAAATACAACTACTATGAACCATAAGAATCTTGTCCTGTGACAGACAACCAACACTCCCACACACACACACACACACTCACACAAACTCGTTGGTCTGTTGAAAGAAGAGGGAGTTCAATGTTCAAGTCTCATCTCACCTGCTTGCAACCACGTGAAGTGGCACCAATACTAGGTGTTTCCTGTCCACTCACTTCCCACAACATTGCCTGTTTTCTTTCTCTCTTTCCCTTTCATGCTTTTAAGCCCAAAAAAACACCAACTTTTTAAACAAAAGAAAAAAAATGATTTTAAAGAAAAAGATGGTTCTTTGTCTCCCATAAATCCCCTCTCCTGGGATGCCTTAACTCCCACGATCATCATTCAAATCCCCACCTAGATCCCCACCCCCCTCCCCCTCCCCTTATCTCCCCATTCTTACATCCCCCCCACCCCCATGGACATGTAGTACTTGTGCTGTGATGTCTTTCTCACGCTTAGTCGGAAGGTAAATGGATTTCCCCTGTCTTTCTCTATCCTAAACTCACCAAACATAATTGTTATAAAACAAGCATACACACACACGATTAAACAGTGGCAACAGCTGTCTTTCTCAAGCTAGCTAGCTAGGTGCTCACTGAGAGAGGGGGGAAAGGGAAAAAGAGATAAGGAAACAGTAACAAATTGCTGTCTTTCTCACTTATGATTTCCATTGTTTGCAGATAAAGTGAATTTGAAAAGGATGGACTTGAACTAGAGAAGTGGAGAACTCTTTCCACAGGAGGCATTTTAGGCAAGAGTACATTGGTGCACATGTCATTCTCAAGCTACTAGTCCACCGGGTAGCTCTACGGCGGATAGGTGTTTTTTGGTGCAATTACAAAGCTCAAATGTTTCCATTAAGCAACAATGGCAATGACCCCATGTCCTATAATGACCAACAAGCTTATAACATGCCCTTTTTCAGTGATATCATTTCCAATTCCAAACAATATGTGCCTCCTCCTTTATCTTTTTGCCACTTGCCCTCTCCTTTTTTTGCTTATGATCAGCTAGAATTAGAAGACCATTCTATTTTTCTCCAGCAAAACTATGACCTTTTACTTCACCAGCAACCCTTGAGAACTGCAGCTACCAGTACTACTCCCTCTCAGAGTACTGTTGTTAATAACATGGTGGATTACAACAAAAATGACGTTATTGAGATAACGGAAATCTGCAACAAGCAATCCAACAGCAGCACTGATCAGATCCCAAGAAAGAGATCTTCTAAGAAAGATCGACACAGCAAGATTAACACGGCTCAAGGACCAAGAGATCGGAGGATGAGATTGTCGCTAAAGGTTGCCAGAGAGTTCTTTGATCTGCAAGACAAGCTACGCTTTGATAAAGCAAGCAAGACTGTAGAATGGTTACTCACACAGGCAAGAACTGAAATCAAGAAACTATCTAGTGGCTTCCCCGTTATGAATTATAGCTGCAGTGTTGGCACCAAGAGTGCATCTTCTACTTCTGAGTGTGAGGTGCTGTCCGAAATCCATATTGACTCTACCCTTAAAGTGAGCAGTGTTTCTAAGGGTAAATCCTCACTATGTGTCAAGAAAGAGAGGAGGACTAGTAGAGCTTCATCATCACGTAAAGCTTCATTAAACCCTTTTGCAAAGGAATCAAGGGAGAAGGCAAGGGAGAGGGCAAGGGAGAGAACGAAAGAAAAGTTGCGGAGTCGAAGTCGAAGCCTCGATGAATCGAAGCTTTGTGAATTAGAAGCGGTGAACGATGAATTCAATCAATTCGCAGGTTGTTGGAGTCCATTCGAAACAGGTGATCAAGAATCTGGCACTCACAATATCAATATTCCTTCCTTAGAAGTCCAACTGGCTGAAGCTGAAGTGCCATTCTATCAAGAGCAAGAGCAATTAGATACTCGTGAGGGGATGATTGATGAAACCTTGGTGAATATGGGCAAGTGGAGTCCCTCTCTTCCCAATCATCTGCACAAAAACGGAATTCCTCAAGAGGTAAGCTCCAAAAGGGAAATTTCTTTACTTTCCAAGATGTTAGGTTTGATTTTGCTTAATTACTCTATTGAAATTAGTTGATACACCTGTATTCAGACTTCTGACCGTGTGTGTGTGTGTGTGTGTGTGTGTGTGTGTAATTGGTTGCAGAATCAATTCACAGACTTTCAATATCCTTTGTACAAAACATGGGATCATGAGGCCTACAACATTGACGGTATGTGCTAGCATGGATATTCATCTGTCTCACCCTTGATGTGTCAAGTGGACAAAGATTTGAAGAATACTGTGTATGGCTTGTCTATCTGTTTGGAGTGTAACATAAAAGTTGTATCTTTTCATCATGAGATTTTCTTGTGAAGTGTTTTTTCAATGATTGTTAACTAGTTAATTTTTATTTTTTTAATGAAATCAAGTGTTGTGTGTTTCTTTTGTCTTAGCTTCATATAGTAAGCATATAACTCATGGGATTTATTCTTTGAAACTGCAAAAGAGGGCTTCATGTATATTAAAAAAATATCACAGATTCTTCTGTCCTTTTATATTCTTCTAGGGTTAGCTCTCTACTATTTATCTCTTAATATGCAATTCTTAGGCTCTGCAGAACTTCCTAGGTCCAATTAGCCCAGTTGATTGGATCAGAAAAAAGAAAACGTCAAGGAAAAATGATTGAATAGACGAAAGGGTCATTCACTGTCCACTTTCAAGTGTATCAGGTGCTCATACAGAAATTTCAACGCATGCATCTATGATCTCATATATCTTTAATTAGTTGAAACGAAAGGGTTGCAAGTTCAACTGTTGATAAATTTGTTGCAAGCAGTGAATTTGAACTCTTTTGTAACTTACAAGCTTGAATTGAGCCTGTGCTGGAACATTAAAATTAATGAACTATTGAATTTCAATAGTAATGTTCTGATATTCTTAAATTTCAGAATAATTAAGTTTTGTAATCCATAGCAATAGGAATTATGATTGGTTTCTACCAGATTTTGATAGGCTAGTTCCCTGAGATACTTTCTTATACTATCAGTGGAGTCAAGGAGATGCGATGAAGGAAAATTTCAATTCAAGAGTTCACATTCTTTATTTTGTGGTTATCGATATGAACAGAACTTCTCTTCTTTTAATCACACGCATATACATATACATATATATATCCAAATTCTTCACATCCACAAAGATTCTAGATTTAATGGCAACAAAATGAAGAGAAAGAACCCAACCCAATCAACTAATAACTCGTGCTTCAGTGGAATTTCTTTGAAAGAACAATTAGAGAGTTACCTCTAGTTAGATAGAGAGAAGAATCTTCTGTTGAATTTGTAAAACAAGGATTCATATTTTCTTAGAGAGAAGTTTAGGGTGATACGTCTAGTTAGATAGAGAGATGATCAATACATAATAAGAGGAATCCTTTTCTAATAAATTGCGTTGAAAGTAATTAACTCAATTTGAAAACGTAAATAAGAAAAAAAAAAAAAAAAACATAACTCCTTTAAAAGCCCTTGAATTGCAGTTATATAGCATATAATTCCACTGCTAACTATATAAAATTAGCAAGTTGTTTCAGCATTAAAATGCTAGGCAGTACTTGAAAGTCAAGTCATGAATTTACTTAGGATACTGATTTCAATAGTTCATGAAAATAAAGTTAATTGTAACATAACTAGCATATATGGAACTATATTATACTTGTAACATTAATTTTCCCTTCAAGAACTTGAATTAAAAATATATAGACTCTTGGTCTCCCATTGTAAAAAAACTCTAAACTATTAATTAATGACTTTCTTTGGCGGCGGCGGCGCTTTCATTCTTCTTCTTCTTCTTCTTCTGTTAATTTCTTTCATTTCATTTTACTGTTTTGATGTTAACTCAAATCTAGATTTGATTTATGTCCGAATTTTTTACTGTTTCTTAGAGGATCATGGATATTGAGCTGTGCCCTTTTAGAATAAAATCTCAACTTCGGTCTGTTATGGTGGTTGTCTCTTGTTGGTTGGAAAAGATTGACTATGTTTGACCATTTTGGATGGTTAAATCTTATATTATTAAGACCCGGTGACGAAGTACGGAGTGCAACTCGTTCCTATTAATTTATAATAGTCTTAAACTCAATTATGTATGTATTTTGTAAAATAAAATACCTTGTTGGAAAATCCTAGTCAAGAAGTCTTAGTAAACTTTTGATTAAAAAAATATAATAGTATTTACAGTTAAATTAACATGCCATCACTTTCTTTATGAATGGGATCATAATTATTATTTATGATCTCATTCATGAAAAGAAAAATAAAACCTGTCTTATCTTGTTATTCTTGATCCATTTAGCACGTAAAAGTAAAATTGAATTAGTAAAAGATTCCTTGTGTCTTATAGTGCCTTCAAGTTTATGAAATAATAAGATGGTATTTAGGATGTAATAAGTGTAAATAATAATTAGTTTGTAATCACTTAATTACAAATGTTTTCTTTACAATTTAAACATATTTTTTTTCATCTCTAAAGTAACAAAGAAACCTTTTTTTTATTGAGATTGCCCTTAATTATCAATTAATAATTATCATAATTATGGAGAGATTAGCTATAGTACGAAAGAAATATAAATTTTTATGATTTATTTAATAACTCTATTTAACAATTCATTTGTTATGAAATAAATCGTACTATTCTTCTTTGGAAGTAACAACATGTATACTTCTTGAGTCATAATTGAGCAACAATGTTAGTAACTATCATGATTATGGGATAATTAGTTAAGTTGGTAGGTAGAAAGATAAATTATTATAATTCAGTAAAAAAAAAAAAAAAGTATTTAATGATTTGTAATTTGGAGGTATTATAATGTAATAGAATAACAGTAACAAGCTCCGTGTGTCACCTTATATCCACTCACAACTAGTCCTCCATAATTTAGCAAAGATTACATAACTCTCGTAAAAGAAGAAAACCTCCGAATTGAGCACGTAAAATGTATGAAAATGATTAGTATGATTTATAAAAACATCAAAATAAAAATGTGAAGAACTGACCTCCCTTAATTATGGTGTGCGGAATGAAGTTTATCTTCCAATCAAGCATCACGACCAAAATATATCATTGCCTGGGCCCACCATCTTCAAGTTATATTGGTTGGCATGTGAAATGGGAAGGAAATAGTCATGATAACATTGCCCGGTTGATAACTCTAGCTCAGGCATCCATTTAACCTTTCGGTCCTTTTCTGTTTTGGTTCACCGAGACATACGTACAGACACATGTGGCAACCAGCGTCAATCATCCTGGTCATAACATACCAGGCAAATAAGAGAGTGCTGTCTGGCATTTATGCACCACATATCCTCGGTAGGTGACTCCGTCAATGGCGTGTGCGCCTTGGGCAAGTTTAGATAAGATAATGCTTAGAACAAAAAAAAAAAAAAAAAAAAAGAGTACAATCAATCCAATTGTTTTATATATCGAATAGTTCATAGATTATTATATCTAAAATTCAGAGTTTTGGCTCTTAGTCTGTGATGATAGGAGAAATGGACATATTTCGTGAGAAACTTTCAATTGGAATAGACCTGTGACAAGTATTAATGCTCGTATATCCTCCCATTTGCTTGTGCCAAGTAGGGGAAAGAAAGTAGGGATAGAGGGTAAGTTAATTTCTCTGGGGAAGTGCTAATTAGCAAACGTTATCTTGTTTTGTTTTTGTTTTTTTCCCTGCGAAGACCCAAATTGATAGCAAAGTTGGAGAAGAACACATCACCTATATAGCTGTTGACTATATGTCATCAGTGAAGGCTTGGATTTGTGTATCTTTTTGGATTTGATGGGGGTGAAGAGTAGGATACAAATGCTAAGCTTGGAAAGAAACAGCATGCACGAAAAGTCAGGACATCATAGCTAGTCCCAAACCAGTTCTAAAGAAACAAAACAGACATCTGAGGAAGGACACTCAGATTCTAACGAAAAAGGCATAGATTCCTCTATCCCGTGTACTTCTTTAAGAGATTGCCATATGGTTGTCATGTGAAGCTGTGAGGATGCCAGTCAATGTTCTTTTCCTTACGGACCCTCCAATAAGATCGGACATGGATGGATCGAGCATCGTGGTCTTTGTGCTGACTTCATATTAATTTGAAGGGCATGCAGAAGAATATTGTAGATACAAATTTTATGTGGAACTAAATAATTGGTTTCCAACATGATTGTTGGCTTATATTCAGTAAGTTTAGTGAATAATCTTGTGCTTCTTAAGGATTTTAATTATAGATAAAAAGTTTGTGATTGTATGAGCTATAATTTTCTTTTCTTTTTCTTTCTTCCCTTCATATTTTGCTCCGCTGATAAATATAGCCTGAAAGGAGAATGCTAAATTAACATTTGGTGAAACAGCTTGGCTTTTTCAATATAGCAATTAATGGTGAAAAGCTCAGCACATTCACTTTACTTCTTAAAATTTTTTAGAATTTTTTTTAATTTCATTTTTTAAATATTGAATTTACTAGATATAGAGTTTTATAATTTATTTTGATTTATTTTTTATATAGTTATTTTAATCTCATAATCAAGATCATAAGTTTTGCAAGTTAACCATGTTAACTCAGATTATTTTTTTGTTCATTTCTTAACTATTATTTTTTAATTTCATCATTTAATTTTAGATCGATTGAGACTTGGACTTTATAAAAAAAAAATTAATTTGTTACCCATGAAGTTGGTCCTGGTTTTTTTAGTCAGGTTTAGCAAGTTAACCCAGGTTAATTCTGTTTTTTTTTTATCATTATTTTTATTTGATTCTTTTTCAATTTAATCCTTCAAAATTGGGTTTATTGAAATTGAAATTTATAAAATAAAATATTTGTTTTTTAAAGGATTATCTCGGTTTTATAACCTGGGTCAATAGTTAAGGTGGTTAACTTAGTTTTTTCTTTTATTTTTTTATTTTTTTTAATTCCATCATTCAATATTATATTGATTAATAATTAGACTTCATAATTTATTTTAAATTGCAATCATGAAGTTATTCTAGTCTTATACCTCAATCACAAGTTTGATTGGTTAACTCGAGTGATTTTTTTTTTTTAATTTTATCCTTCGATATTATATTAATTAAAAATTAAATTTCATAATTTGTTTTGATTTACTTTCGATAATGTTATCTCAGTTTTATGACTCATGTTTGGCAAGTTAACCTAAGTTGATTCGACTTATTTTTCTATCTAAATTTTGTTTTTAATTTTACCCTTTAATATTGAATTGATTAAAAATTGAGTTTTTTATTTGGTTCCTATAAGATTATCAGATTCTCATGATCTAGGTATTAAATTTGACATATTAACTCGAATTGATCTAATATATATTTTATTGTTTCAATATTTATAAAAATATGTTGTCCTGTTTTTTAAGTTAAATTATATTTTAAATAGATTATTTGGATTATCTTTAAATCTGTTAAGTCAATCATAATATATTAACTCAATTCTTATATAATTTTTTATTATTATAAAACTATATTAACAACATCTAAATATTGTTTTAATATTAAATAATAATAATAATAATAATTTGGACGGCAGCGCAGCTAGCGTGGGAAGAACCTAGTAAATGCTATAGCTACATGCCAGGTGACCATATACGATTTAGAGAAAAAGCAAGACTTGAAATAAGGGGAAGCACATGGCTTTTAAGTGCTGTACAATATGTGATCCATGATTCATCACTTCACGAGTTAGCTAGCAGCTTAATAATTGACTGCTTGTCATGCTGACAATAAAATTCAAGTTTTGTTATTTCTTCCCTCTTTATTGGAGCAATCAGTAAGACAGATTAGAACTGGAGTACACATTAATCTTAACAGCAGAAACTAAATTAAAAGGACTACTTAATTATGAAGATTAAGGGGAAAAAAGATAATAATAATTCCAAATTTAGATTAAAAGAGAATACCTTACAAATGCAATGACCACAGCAAAGAACATGTTTCTTCCACGCATAGCAAACTATTATTTATTCTTATTACTAGTAGTTAATTATTTGCTTTTTTATGTAAACGAATTAGACATGGCCTTGGTAAAATTCATTGCACCGAGCTAGTATATTCACAACATGAAAGCAACTCATCGTCTGACATTCAAGAAGAAGAAGACAAACGTCGCCGCACTGTAAAGATTCTCAGGAACAAGAAGAAAAAAATAGTAATGAAAATAATCTTGGGATAATCTTCAGTGGTAAAAGTGCTTTACTATACTATGGGCTATCACAGAGACTCAATTTTATTTTCTTGCTTTCAAAACAGTGCCAAACAATCAAGTTTGTAATTTGGATAGCTGTTCTTTAGGAAACAAGCGTTCCCCTGCTACTGCTAAGCGTCGCATAGATGAGTTCCTTTTTATAATTCAAAGGATCAAGTTGGCGTTTGTGTATAAATATATTTTAAAGAAAAAGCCTAATTTTTGATGTGTTTGTTTTGTGTTAAAAGTGAGATAGAATAATATAAATAATATTTTAAGATTTTATTTAATAGGTGAAGTTATTAGGTGACAGATATTTTTTAATATGATATCAGAATCTTAATGATCAAGTGGTTAAAAGTTCGAATCTTATTATTTTCGCTTATTTAATAAAAAAAATAAGTATAAAATAATATAACCTATGTAAGTTTTAAATACATTAAACTTTCACTTGAGAAGGTATATTAATAAATAATATAAATAATATCTTGAGACCTCACCTAACAACTTAAACTATTAGACAAGATAGTTCTTTAACAAAAAGGTTAATCAATCTTCAAATTTAGTACATTTTTTAAAAGCAACTAATTTCGTAAAATATTTGATCACCAATGTCTTATAATTACTATTACTATCATCATTCTCACTCCATAACAACTATCACCTATAATTATAAAACTAGATCAGTCCTAGCAAGTTGACTGAGGTCCATGGCAACCAAAGACCTTGAATGGGATTTAAATCACAAAAACTCAAACTCAAGCAACCCGAAATCTAGCGGCACCAAGATTAGACCCAGCTTTATATATATATATATATATATATATATATATATATATATATATATATATATATATATAAACCCTAAAAATATAAAATTACTATACAAATATTTAGCCTTTTGTATTTTTTTTTATAATCTACATCCACATAGACTATTTCTTAACTTTTCAATGAGGAATAATTATACTACACTTTATATTTTTTTATAGTTTAAATCTATATAAATTATTTTTTAATTTTTTAATGTGGAATAACTATATATAATTTATATTTACATAGATTGTTTCTTAACTTTTTGATATCTGATAACTATATACTACATTTTATGTTTTATATTTTTTTTTATAACTTACATCTACATATATTATTTTAAATTTTTTATATATGAAATATTAAAATCTCAAAAATATTTTTTTTCTTATTCAATCTATGTGACCCAATACCCCATCTCTTGATCAAATCAACTCCTGAAACTGAATATATTAACTGTTATTAACAACATCACCATGGTTGTTGCCAATCATCACCTGCTATCATCAGCACCATTCTATCATGAGAATATCTTTTTACCATCATTTTCTCCTTCTATTTTTCATAACTAATAACCACCACCATCATTAACACATTTACTATTATAAAAAAAAAAATCTTTACTATTATTACCACCATCACTATTATTTTCTACTATCATATTTTTATATTTTTATTTATCTAATTATAAAATTTACTACAAGTAAAATATTTATACAAAATAAATTCCTTAGAAATTAAGAGTTCTTTTATCTAATTTTCGAAGTTCGCTTTTCTAATTTACCTTCATAGACGTTCATATATAATTATACTTCCTGCAATACCTTCTTTATATATTTTAGAAATTATCATTCTTGATACTTTCTTGAATTTATAATATTTCTAATGCTGGCAACACTACAATATGCAAGAGCGTTGAGTTTAGCGCACGTGTTAATAATCAACATTCTACATGCGAAACACATCTGGTGATGGTACGTACCAGCACCATGGAATTCAAGTCAATCAGCATTAAAACTTTTACAAATTACTTTATGATCGTAATGTAGTTTTTTTCATACTATATGTTTATTGCCGGTTTGGTTTTTGTTTTTTACCAAGATCTTATTCTTCTCTTTTGTTTCATGTGTAGGTGCAAGCTCTTTGCTACCATTGTGATTTTTATTTTGCTCTTCTATCTTCTGAAATGATTGATTAGAATATTATAGGAATTCAATGTAATACGAGTTACTAGCTTCGGTGCTCGTGCTTCATCACGAGTCTATCTATATTGTTTTTTATGTAAAAAATAAAATTCAAGTGTTGAAATAAAATAAAAAAATAAAAAAAAAATCATGACAAACCTATAATCATATTAATTAAAATTGAGTCAACTCGGGATATCATGTTAAACTCGTTATCCAAATCATGTGATTAGAATAACCCAATAAAAAAATTATAAAACCTTTTAAAAAAAATATATGTTAACTTTTTATACATGTGACTCGAGTTATTAGACCCAAAGTATCCAATCTTTACAGAACAAAAAACAAAACAAAACATGAA